>BLKR01009325.1:0-72500 GCA_011170035.1 Teleogryllus occipitalis
GTGACAGTGTAAGATTTACTGTATGACACAGTGTTGTGACGAGGTACGCACAGCAATAATGCCGAACGCGATCGCTCTAGTGTTAGCATTTTGAAGTTCTTAGACATGTGTGTTTGAAGGCCGTTGTACAAGATTTTATGGAGAAGCAAGAGGCTATGCAATGTTCTTCTTTTTTCAATGGAGATAATTTTTGTCTGTCTGTAGTACGCAGATACGTGATCGTACTTACGAAGATCGAATATGAAACGAATGCATGCATTTTGTGCTGTTTGCAACTTCCGTTGTTGCTTGGTTTTTAAGTCAGTGAGCAAGAAATCACAGTAATCGAAATGGGGCATAATTAGTGAATTAATCAGGTTCATACGTGTGTTTATAGGAAGTAGTTCTCGTACGCGTTTTAAGGAGTGGAGGTCTTTGAAGACTTTTTGACAAATCTTACTTACATGCGTAGTCCAGCTGAGAGTGCTGTCTAAATGCATTCCTAGGTTCTTTACGTCGTTACACCAGGGTAGAGGGGAGCCATTTATACTAATGGACGGAAGGGTTTTCTCTAATTTGTTGATGGCGTTGCGGGAGCCTATCAGTAAGCTTTGGGACTTATTTGGGTTTAATAAAAGTCCTAGGGCTGCGGTCCATTTATTGAGAGCATTTAGGTCCTCATTTATTTTCTGAACTAAAGAGTTAAGCTCCGACGGATGTCCGCTGACATATAGTTGAAGGTCATCTGCGTACATTTTATAGTGACAGTATTTAAGACATTGTCCTACGTCGTTTACGTAAATTAAGAATGCTAAGGGTCCTAGAACTGTTCCCTGTGCAATACCCCGGGCGGTTCTAATGGCACTGGATCGGTTTTCACCTGATACTACGACTTGTTGACGACCTGAAAGATATTGTGAGAACCACCGTATCGTGGGTTTAGCGAAGCCCAATGCTTTCATTTTCTCTAGCAGGATATCGTGATCGACCGAGTCAAATGCTTTACTGAAATCTAAGAGAATAAGTATTGTTAATTTACCGTTGTCAATGGCGATTCTGGCCTCTTCAATTAAGCTTAAAAGCACAGTTCCTGTACTTCTGCCTGATCGAAAACCATGTTGATGTTCACTTAAGAGATTTTTGCTGTCTAAATAGTTCGTTATTTGATGTCGTGCAATTTTTTCTAATACTTTAGATATTGTAGGTAGAATACTAATAGGTCTGTACTCAGGAGGATTTGTTGATTTAGGAAGAGGATGGACAAGTGCAGTTTTCCAAGAGGTCGGATAAGTTCCACTTATGAGAGAAAAATTTATTATATCTGTTACAATGGGATATATTATTTCGGCACAAAGTTTCAGTAATTTGGCATTAATATTGTCTACTCCAGAGGCGTTTGATTTTAGACTGAATAGTTTTAAGGACGTCAATAGGACTTGTACACGCGAAGAAAAATTCTTCTGGAGTATTTCTAGAATGGAACTGTAAGTTTGATAGAGTCATGCTTTTTAATGAACTTTCGAAATGGGGAGCCATATTAGCGAAACGTTGGTTTAGGGAGTCTAGAGGTATATCAATTTGAAGCGGTGCTCGTGATCTGCCTATGCCAAGAGTGCGTAGAGATTTCCATACTTGTTTCGAGTCGCCATTTGTGCCCAAAACTTTGTGGTAATATTTACATTTCGCGTTTCTCAATTTTTGTGTAACAACATTTCTTAATTTTTTTGTATTTAATTCTGTCGTTTTCGCATTTTGAATTTCGAAAAATTTTGAAGGCAGCGTCCCTTTGTTTCATTAAGCAACGTATTTCCTCTGTTATCCAAGGTGCCGGCGGACGTGTTGCACGAGCTTTCCTTACGGGTATGTGTCGATTAATTAGTTCTGTCAATTGATGAGTAAAAGTATTTACTTTTCTATCTAACGAACTTTCTTGAGAGACAAGATGCCAGGGTATAGACATACCGTCAGAGAGAAATAATTCAAGATTGAATCTTTTGAAGTCGCGGTATTTGAAAACTGTTGGCGAATATCTAGGGCATTTCATATTGTATGAGACGTATATGAGATCGTGTTTAGATATTCCAGGAACTGGTGATTGGTCATGAAATTTCACTTTGTCAAGATTCGATACAACGATATGATCTATCCAAGTATCTGTACTGATTGTATGGTGAGTTGCATTTAGTGGTAAGATAGAAAGATTCATTTCGCCAAAAATACGTTTGAATTTGTCGGCATGCGACGTAGATTTCAGAAGATTACAATTGAAATCGCCCATCAGTATTACGTTATCGTATTTACTTGAGCAAAGCGCAATTTCTTTGTCGATAGCTTCGATATTCCCTGTTTTCGGAGGACAGTACACTACGCCTAGGGCACATTTTTGTTAAATATGGAAATTTCAATAAAGAGATATTCGTTATTCTGATTAACGTTATCTGCTGATGAAGTTATATATTTATAAGTGAGATCATCGCGAAGGTAAATACCGACACCACCTCCCTGAGACGCGATATGTGGGTTCCGGTCACTTCTAAGAAAACGGTATCCAGGTATTGTGACAAGTGTTGTAGCAAGCGACATCTTTAGCCACGTTTCGCTAATAAGGAGAGCATGAAAACGGTGGGTTGAAATTAGTTCTCGCACTTCATCAAGATGACAATATAGCGATTGAGCATTTACATGACCTACAAATAAAGTTCGAGATGAAGATTTTGATATGGAGGAGTAAGTATTATGAGTAAGTGTTATTGGTTGGTTGCTTTGTCCATGTAATGAGGAAAGGTGTAGGGGATTCATGCTGGCGGCCATGCTTTCAGATAGGTTGAAGAGAAAAGTTGAAGGAAGAAAAGATGCTTAGAGGGGTGGGGAGGAAAGAGAGGATCCTTGGAAATTCCAAGCTAAGGGAGTGTTAAGCTGTGGAGTAGGGGTGGGGAGCGCTCTTACTTAGGCGGAAATGGCCTGCAAGTCGGCAATTGTCTGCGCGCGGGCTTTCCTGCTACCTGCTTTGATGACTATTGTGCCATCTTCCGTCCAGACGTTCCGCAGGCCAAATTTATCAATGGCCGCTCTCAGAACCTCCAGACGGGATCTTGTGAGGTCTTCTCGTATTGTGACACCGGTATTTTTCAATTGAAAAATACCGGTGTCAATTGAAAAATACCGGTGTCAATTGAAAAAAAAAAAAAATACTCCGGACCCGTAATTATACAATGGAACATTTAGGCGAAAGAAGAAAACGAGAAAGACAAGGTCAAAAACCTAGAAAATAACATCTTTCGAAACCATTCAAAATAATTAAGAAGGCGAAAATAAAATGACTAAGGAGTCGAAAACAAAGAATATTTTGACGGTAAGAAAAATAACTGAAAGCGACTGTATAAACATGCACATACAAGAAAGGGATAAAAAGAGAACATTGCAGTTATTCGTGATAATGACAATACTCTAATCAGCGACGATCAGACAAAAGATAATGGACGTAACAAGTATTTTAAATCGGTTTTCAAATAAAAGTCGCACTCTCTAATAGATAAAGGAGATAACAGATTAAGGTATGGCAGAATAAGGTAGTGAAAAGTGCCCCCAAACCAAATCGACAATCGCGATGCTCATATGAAAGAGAATAAAAATGCTCTAGATTCACAAAAAATCAGCATTTCAGGGCAACCTGATGCATAGATAAAATAAAACATGAAAAACATGTTTCTCGTTTCTGTTTCCAATGCATGCATTAGGCTGAAAAATTTGGAGAGACGGGTAAAAATAGTCGAATTGTAAGGTGTTTTTGTCAACCAATTTTGACGCCAAATTCATATAAAAATAAATTTCTGAAGTTGATTTCTTAAGATAAGTAATTTCTTAAGTGATAACGTTGGAGTATTGTTTTATTTTCCCCCTGGAATGGGTCTTGTAGCATTCTTTAACATATTTTTTTTTGCAGATTTTTAAAAATGTGGACGATAGTGAAAAAAATTAAAACCAATTTGAAATTCACGCCAAAATGTGATAGGAAAAACTCGTTTTAACCGATATTTAAACACGGATTTAATCGCGACATATGAACTCTCTCTCTCTCTCTCTCTCTCTCTCTCTCTCTCTCTCTCTCTCTCTCTCTATATATATATATATATATATATATATATATATATATATATATATATATATTAAATGCCATAATTATCACTTAGAGGTCATCGAAACAGAAACAGTTAAGCACTTTTTTAAATATTACTTCTTTTATTTAAATTACCCCTTCATCGTGTTGTTTTTGGTTGGTCACCGCTGAATATTGTCACTTTATGCCAGTTACAAAATGTTTCTCAACACTTCTTGCTCACCATGGAACATGGCGGCCGACGTCTGCTCTCGCTTTTCAAACGAAGTGATCACATGGTTTGTAACGGAAAATGGTGTTGCGCAGAACGAGCAAAAATCGGTGCACCAGAGGAGCCCACCCAGCTCCATCTCTTTCCACCACCGGAATATCGGAAGTGAAAGGATATAATTGGAACGTGCGAACGGAAGGGGGTACCCTGGGATGCGGTTCCCACATAGCTGTGATAATTTATTATTAGACACACGCTCGTTACTTGGCGAAAATAGTTAAATAGAAATTTTGAAAAACTAATTATGAGTAGACTGTTAACAACCGAACGCATCATCCCAGTTATTGAAGAATACAGTGACAATGATAAATTGTCTATTATTGTCTAATTTTCAATGATTAATAAATATACAATTGAGTAATTTGATTTATAATATAAATATAAATGATTAATTTACCTAATACCAAGTAATCGCCTTCTATACTACTCCAGAAGTATACATACCTTTTGCGGCTTTCACACGCAACCAATTTTTATAAATGACATCTCTAAAGAAAAAGAATTTCACGGGGACTTAACGAATTCTACTTTGACTTTAAAAATGTGAAGGATGTATTTAAAAAAACAACTAAATATTCATGTCAAATGCAACCCGAAACACTCGGCCGAATTTTTGTATCTATATCGTTAAATAAACGAAGAGCTCTAAGGCCTAAAAACTAAAATTTTGAGGTAAAATTCTTCAAAGAAATGTTTCTCACACCGCAATCTACAGGATGATATCTTCTAAAAATAATAAAAAAATAAATATAAAATGAAAAATAAAAAAATAAAAAATTCTTAAACATGCTATTAGATTTTTGCTGCTTCGAAGCTTCTCGATTCTACCCCACTCGTTTAGAGACAAGTATCCGCAACTGTATATGAAATTAAACTAATTACTTAATATTCTACGCGATTGAATTTCACGGGTGTACCCCTCTATTCGGTAACCAAGTTAAATAAGAATAGTTTGTACTGAAAGGGGTGTATTGTATTGTTATCAATTATACGGCGATACATAGAAAAAGTGACGGAGGAAAAGAGGGTCTTGAAGAAAAGATATATTACAGGCTTAATAAGGAAATGGAATAATACGGAAGAGGGCGGGGTTTAAAATGCGAAAGTTCTCGCACGAGTACGCTAGTTTGATTTACATTAGAACCAATACATAAATCTAAAAACAAAAGGGGTTTGATGATTTTTTTTCAATAATATAAATACTTTCCACATAAAACAAACATTTGTCAGCAAAATGTTGCCAACCATCCTGGTAAGCGAGACCTTTCAATAATTGTAATATAAATTGCTTAAACATAGGTGAAAAAAAATCCAATCACATTTTGGCGTGATTTTCAAATTTTTAAACTGATAGAATTGATTTTGTTTTCACTATTGTCCCCATTGTTTAAAAATCTGAAAAAAATATGTCATAGAATGTTGTAAGACACATTCTAGAGAAAAAATGAGACAGTACTCCAATGTTATCAGTTCGAAACTCAATTTCAAAAATTAATTATTTTTTTCCTACATGAATTTGACGTCAAAACCGGTTGACAAAAATACCTTAAAATTCAACTATTTTCCGCCGACCCTGCAATTTTTTTCAGCCTAATTCATGCGATAGGAGCTGAGAAAAAAATAAAACATGAAAAACACGTTTCTCGCATCTCTGCAACTGATTGCCCTAGGAGGGTTATTTTTTGTGAATTTACGGCATTTTTTATTCTTTTTCATATGAGCATCGCGAATATCGATTCAGTTTGGGAACATTGTTCACTGCCTTATTCGACTATACCCTTTAGGACTAAACATTTTGCGAAACAAATAAAATCAATATTAATGTTAAATAGCAGGATCCAGACAATACTACTACTGACAAATTAGATGAGAATATTTCCATACCAAACTGATGTGTGTAAATACGCCTTCGAGTTTTCGTTTTCTCAAGCTGTAGACATCTCCGGGTAGTAAAAATTGGTAAGTCCATTGCCCTTAGTAATATATTCTCAGAGACCGCATTACGAACTACCTTCGAAAGCAGGCAAAAGTATAAGATATATTTTGCAGTTCACTTCGTCTACTACTTAAAATTGCTTTCGTTTATTTTAAATGCTTTGTATATTCACTTAAAATTTATAGAAAGCCATAATATTTGAGTTTCAAAAGTCATCGCTTTCGAAAACGCAGTGTAGAAGAGAATAATTTGTCAAATCTACTAGAATTAATATTTTTTTAAAGAAACACGAAAACATAAATTTAATTTTTAACACAACTGCTGTGTTTTGTTTTTATTTACAGTGTGAGCTAATATGAAAGAAGTTCGGACGTTCAAATAGTGGGCTAGCGGTTAGTAATTTTCTCATCGCTTCACGTGTTTTTAGTCAAAGATTTTGTATATAAGGTACACGAGAAAGGAACATTTGTCAAACACAATTTCACGATTTTCAGTGTGAACTTGCAATAATGGGCGCATGAGTGTCAATACGAATCCTTCAAAGAGGAAACTCAGAGAAACGTAAAAAAATTCGGAACTATACATTTTCCTGTGCAAAATTGTATACGTATTGTCCTGTGTAAAATTGTTTAACCCGAAATTAGAATTATGTTGAGACACTAAGTTAAGTTAGGATAAAAGACTGCAAAATATTGAAGATAATTTTCCAAAGATGCTTCAACTAAATTTATCTAAAAAGTTGTTCTAATTAGGTACTTAGAAACTGACGTACTGGTAGAAATTATGCTCTTCTAAAATATTTGCAAGTTTCATTCATGCGCTTGATTATCCACGAGTTTTATATAATACGAGTATACGAGATGTATACGAGAAAGTAAAGCTCTTTCAGTCCCTTTCCATAGAGAAAATTAGCATTCTTATGTCAATTCGGCGTAAAAGGATAGGCCGCTCAAAACGAAAAAAATATACCAACAAACGTTTCAATTGCGATTTTTTTTGCACGAAGACGACAATGCGCAGGCCAAACCGAGATCGCCTCCGCTTCCTGAAATCATTAGTTCCAATGCTGTTGGTACATGTTTTACTTTTTCGTATTCACAGTGATACATAATACGAGTATGTTCTGCTTCCAAATATCGAAGTCAACATTTTAACGCAATACTCGTTTGGGAGGGTTTTTAACCGAACTCAATGCTTACTGAATATGATATGGAAATTTTAATTTTTCGGTGAGTCACATATAAACAGGGGGCGTCTCCTGCTCAATGAACATGATGAAATCAGTTTTACGGATTAATAAACAAGGTTGACCAATTAAGGTAACTAATTGTCATCGTACTATGTGTTTATGTATTCCTTATTACGATGTACATACCTACTGTACATTCATTGAGAATCGCTAATTTTGCATTTCTTGCTCTGACAATAATAAACAAAACAATAACACACAAAAAACATTGAAACATTAACAATATACCTAACTGATTAATTAGTGGTCGATTTCCCGTTATCTTCAAGCGTACTTCAGAACTGAAGAGAGTTTTTGAAATCTTTCAATGGACATTGGGAGTTTTCACTCACTGTTTTCTGGGTCATGTAACTCATACACTTCTACAAAACATGCGCTCGCCATGTCCCATCTTTTCGCACGAAAATTGTTGGATTTTAATTATCGCGGTAGGTTTCAAAACTATGATTGTTTTTCGTGGAAGTACATGTTGTACTCTATAACGTGGTTTCAAGAAAAACTCGACACTTTCGCAACAACACAATACACGTGAAAAACTTGACATCAAAGAACCAGTGGCATAAGAGCTCCTTGCCAGTACTGATAACCCAAGTCTCGTAAATCACGTTCTGGATAAGGACTGTTAGCAAACATGCATGCGCATGCGTGTGGAGTTTGGCCATGAGGTCTCCCCGACAATCCGCCCTGGAGTTCACAGTCGTTAGCATATGTGGCCACTGGAATTCCCAGTCCTTGTACTGAAAGAAGAGGAGGTGCTCACAGGAAGGCGATGGCGAAGCATTGGGAGGAGGATAAGCGCCAATGAGATATCAGAGATACGACAGTCAGCGACGCATCACCGTACACGGATGGAGGGCGAGATAGACATTTTCCCGTCAATCGATATTTCGGTAACAAGGACTCACTGGATTCTGACTAATTAACGTGTTAGACGAAGTAATTAGTTATATATAGGATTAAGATTTCTCCACTTTTTCGCTACCAGGGTCCGGCAATAAGAGCTTTTTCTCTTTGCCGTTTGGCCGTTTTCCGGCGCACGATTACAATACGTTCTCTTCTCTTCTTACGAAGTAAGGACGGGAAAATACAAATTAATTTCCATTAATGTTCCTCACTACACTTATCCTGGACTTCCGTTCATCAAATCTTCTCCCGTCCTTGCCATTTACTGCGGTATTGGACAAGTAACGACGGCCAATATTTAAAATAGCGCACCCCAATTTCACGACAGCAACGTATCAACTGCAGATAGCATCGCAAGTGACACTTTCCATCGGCAACGTGTGGCGTTGGCAGCAGAGGCCCAAGGATCGCTAAGTCCGCTGCACCCTCCAATCAGGAAGCGGGGTGACCTTTTGCCGCGCGAACCCGGCACAATTTTGAAGACCGCCGTAGCGCCCACCGACAGTACAAGCTACGGAGAGACCGGACACGCATGGCAGCGGAGGTGGTGGAAGAGGAACATGCTAGGGACCAGAGAGATGGAAGAAACAACACTATGGTGATCCTGCAAGAATTTCGGTATTTCCTTTATGTGGAAGAGGTTTCTGGAAGAGTTTTTCTGGAAGAGGGCAACGTCACCGAAATTCACTGGGGCATTGGAACGAGTCCAGTAGTAAATATAAAATTTGTAAATAAATATTTTCCCTTGAGAATAAGGTTTGATTTCCGATTATAACAAGTTGGCGACATAGTAAATGACTTGCAGCAGCTGGCGGCATATCTTCAGCAACAGCAGCAGCGGCAAAAGCGGGCCGTTCAGAAGAGATCAAGGCGATACAAAGAGCACCACGTCAGCACTCGCTGCCGTATATGGTACGATTCAACGACGACATTCAACGACAACGACGACAATGACAATGGCGACGTCAACGATAACGACAATGGCGACGTCAACGACAATGACGGCGACACGACGACATAAGGACGACGCCTTGGCGAAGCGACGGCAACGACTTGGTGACGCGACGGCAACGACTCGGCGACAAAATGACGATGACTCGGCGACACGACGACAATACGACTCAGCGACCCGACGTCTCTGCGGCACAATGACTCTGGGACATAATGACGGCTCCGCGACACGTTATATTTTAAGAGATCCTTTTGTTTAATTTTGGTTGATATTAAGTAAAATGGCTAGATAAAGTGATACATTCATGTTCAGCAAATCACACCGATCAAATTCAATATACTATTCATAATGGCTAGATGATATAATGGCTGAATTAATTTGTAACATAATACAGGTGAGACATTTTACAAATAAAAAGCTCACCACTGTCTTCTCTACTATTAGAGGAGCATATGTTTCTAACGTAACATTGCTGAGAAATGCTTTGTTACGGCATAGCAGTTTCTTCATGACTTTCTGTCATCTGATGTACTGTAAGGTCAAGAACGTTGTGCTTATATAGTCCAAGAACTGAGAAATTGTATAAGTACTCTACAAGAAAATTCTTTTTTCGGATACAAACGAAACTATAAACGAAATTTTTCAATTGGCAGAATTGGGGGGTATATTAAGTCAGCCTTGTATCGTGCACGGTGCTATCCTCTTGTCCAAAATTAAGCTATCTGCATTGCAGTGTACTTGCTGTTTGAAAATGACCTGAATGACTTTCAGAGTCTACAACAACGCTTAGAGCCCGGGAAATGCGCATGATTTTGCGGTGATCTAGTCTTCGACGAAATAGAATAACAGAAATCACTCTCTGTGGAAAGCTCTGCTGTTGGCTTCAATGATAATTTGTTCATTGCCAATATTGAGAAGATATTGTCAATATCTTCAATATTGAGAGGAACGAGCTGGAATGTTTTGCAACCTGCAATGACACATTGTCCTTCAGGGTGATCCGTTTCACAATCTTTACTCATTAGCAATATTCCTTCCGTTTGATTAGATTTGTTTGAAAAAACATTAACATTTTGTATTATTTTTTAGAGAAACATTACAAATGACAGGTATGCAAAAAACAATATAATAATGCATTGTGCACGACCATGATACGTATATACGTATCTCAAGATAGACGTATTTCACCTATGAGATGAAGGAATCACCTTACGAGCTTGTGAGGTATCTGTCTCGAAAGAACTCTCAAGAACACATTCCAACCTATTTCAGAAGATCAAAGACAATAGCTTCGCTTAAATGGGACAAGCCTAACGACAAAACTGAAAGCTACCATCCTATTGCTTTGCTTAGTTGCTGTTTCCAGCTGATTAGGTGCCTAATCAACAAAAGAATAACTACCAAAATAATTACTCATTTGCCAATTAAAAATTCTGTTTTTTTTACCGAAGTTGTGAAGATCAAGTACTCGCCTTATGTATACAGTTATTCTTCAAATATTTGAAAATTAGCCTCTGCTCAGAAAACTGCAAAACCTATGGATAACTTTCTCAGCCAGCGACTTATTTCCGTGCAAATCAACAACTGAGTAAGTAGACAATAGAAGGTGAGCATTGTCTTCCTCAAGATTCAGTTCTTACACCATTACTTTTCAATTTATACTTACACGACCTACCCACCACCACTTGCTGGAAATTTGGCTACGCTGAAGACTGGTCGTTGGACACAACACCAATCCATTCCTGCAATGGAAAAAATGTTGGAAAAAGGATCTCACAATTTCAACTGCCTACTTTACTAAATGGAACTTCCAAGTCCCACAAATAAGGAAGCTTGTTGTTTTCATCTTAGTGACAGTTTCGAAGATATAAAACTGAGGATAAACCTTGAAGAAATGCTGATCCCTCGCAATAACAACCTCAAATACTTGGCAGTGGCACGTCATGGATCGCTCACCTTCCAAGAACACCTTTCGTGCACGTCAGCAAAGCTGAGCATTCGAGACAAAATCCACAAACTTACTGCTACCACTTCTAAAATGTTCAGCGAACACTTAGCCTCGGCTTATTATGTTCTGCCACAGAATACTGTTCATCAGTATGGCTGAACAGCGTGCTTACAGAGAAGGTCGACGTGGAGCCAATTTCAACAATAAGAATAATGCCGGGCACCGTAAAGTTTAATTATACGGGTTGTTGGTGTTAACAAACATTGCACTCCCACACCTTAGAAGACAACATATGTTAATTCTTGCGTACCATAGGTATTGAGCAAGAACCAATTTCCAAAATATACCGACAATACCAACGTCAAAAATCTTGCCCCTAAGTTACCGTCTTGAAACCTACCCAAATCAATGGAGCGCATTTGATCGGCATCCAGCTTCGAAATTGTCTTAGAATCGAGGAACGAGGGGCAGGCCCATTCTCATCCGGAACGGGAGTGCAATAAAAATTGCTGGCAAACCAAAGACTTCCAATTTTCGCGCCTTACATAAAGTAGAATCGCATCACAACCAACAACGCAAGGTGTGCTGAATATGGAGATATGGATGGAGAGAATCCTCTTTTTGCGATTGCAAACCGTGTCTCGCGAAACATTTAGATGCCTATTGGAAGCACATCAAGGGGAGAAATACAAACTTCTATAATCCAATACTTTTACTCCTGGAATGGATGAAAAATTTGCATGTAAAACCCTGACCAACTTCCTTAAAATGTTTTTAACTTAATCAAGGCAATTACCATTACCATTATTTTTATAGTTTCTAAATGACCCTTCACCGTATATTGACACTATTTTACATTATATAGTGATATTACAAAAGGTAGGTATATGAGACAGGGTTGGAAAATGGGTCACTGGCTTATCTTCTACACTGCTCGCCATATTTGTTGACACAGTCAATGATCTTCTATTTCATTATCTATTTCGACACATCATAGTTGGTTTGTCTCAGAATGTTCCTACATTTCGTCGAGAACTGTGCTTGGAGTTGTTTTTTTTAACGGCCAAAACGTTTTGCTACTCCAGAGTTGAGAGTTTGATTTATCAATAATCAGAAAAGATAAAATATCGCACCATGGGAAGAAGAGGGGCACAAGTGCGATTATTTCATAAATTGAGTTAATAATGCCATCTTTTAAAGCACAAATTAGACAGGCAGACTTAAGCAAAAAGGTGTAGGCAGGATAAAATAGTGTCCTCATGGAAGTGAGTAATATACATGAAACTTTTAAATCTGTATGGCAACATTGAAAGTTGCAGGCCGTGTTGAATTAAAAGATATTTTGGGACGTTCGATTGTTTCAGTAATTCTAAACAGCCACAGCTGCATATAATATAAAATATACTTAAATATTGTATAATATAAATCATAAAGATATATTTCATGCCGGAATATCGGCACTCCTGACGGGATGTTTTAGTTTATTCGTACAACTTTCGACTATCAAACATTTTTTTATAAGTGGCCACACACAAAATGAAAAAACATATGCACTCACTTGTTGGAAAACAAAACAAAACGTGCACTCGGGGGAGGGCCTATCTACGTTCCAGCTCAATGGATGTCAGTGATTCAGAGTAACATTCTCAAAGAATACTTTTCAATTTGCCTGTCCTGGAAAGAAAAATTAGTTTGTCAAAAATTTAATTTACTTCACTTTTTTAAAACTTTAACGGCCTATATCTCGAAACTAATTTTTGCACTTGTGGTCCTCTTCTTCCCAAGGTGCGATATATTGCAATATATTACTCAGTAGTAGAAGGTAAATAGTTTTAATTATTGGAAGCAAGTCACATTCTATAAATTCATATACAAAAGTGTTAAGATTGTAGAGTGTTGTGGTACGAGACGTGGTCTCTATACATTTCATATTACTATCTCAACACTTCTACGCGCAGATTGGCGGTGATAATAGTTGACCGAGATGCCGAGGAAAAAATGTAGCTCTTTGCCTAAAGGAATTTGTAAATAATAGGAAGATCCCGATAAATTTTCGGATAAAGATTTTTTAAATATTAGATTCAATCTTTAAATGTGCATTTTTCCTTTGACGTTCATTCATATAAATGAGAGATAACACTGTTCTACAAGGGTTATATTTCTAAGATAAAATTATGTGCTTCAATATGAATTTGTAATGAAAAGTACATATCTGAAATTAAAATGTCGCGTTCAGGGATAGTTTTGCAGTAATTTTAACTTTTGTATCATGAGAAAAGGTATTATTTCCCGTAAATTGAGGGAAAGTTTGCAAATAATACTTGGAAACATTGACTCCTGTATTTATGTCAAATGTTTTAGTACGCAGATGTTGGTATGCCGTCCTCAATTGTGTACTTTCATCTTTCATAAGCACTGGCTACCTCAAACCTAACAGTCACCGTCACCGCCACCGTCAGGAAGCCTCAAGTGTGACGTTTAAAATGATTTTTTGATTTTAGTGGTATACAGAAAGTAGCAAGTATGTTGATAAGAAAGGAGTAAATAAGAATGTCTTTGTACAGCATAAATTAAAGAATATAATTTTGATTTTTCTATCAATGTCTCGTCGGCGCTCCTGTCGATATACTCCCGACAACTTTTGCTATATCTGCGGAGAATTCATATTTGTAAGAAAAAGGAAGAGTATTTCTCCCATTATGAGAAAGGCTTATAAGCAGTATTTTGGAAGAGCCGTTGGCGATCAAGATAAAGAATGGGCGTCGCACATATGCTGAGCAACTTGTTCTTGTAAATTAATTAGTGGAAAGGAAAAGAAAATGCCATGTTATTTGCTATACCTATGGCGAGAACCAAAAGATCATAATATCAGACTTATTTCTGTGTGACGAAAATTCGGGGTTTTACAAACAAGGAGTCAAAGAAACACACAGCTGACCCTGGCCAACCTTCTGCGCGAAGGCCAGTGCCACACTCTAAAAGTCTTCCTGTTCCCACAAAACAAGCAGGTGAAGAAATAGATGGCAACATTAATGACAATGCATATATGACATCTTCTGACAGATATGATCCTCTGTATCAGGGCACATGTTCTTCAACGACTCATTTATTAACACAAGCAGATTTAAATAATTTAGTGCGTGGCATACGACTAAGTAAACAAAAGGCAGAACTGCTTGGTTCGAGGTTACAGGAATATAACCTTCTCCAACAAATTACCAACATCAGCGAATTTAGACAGTGATAACGTATTTTCATTTACTATTTTACAAACGAGGGAACACTGACCTTTTGCCATGATGTTGCAGGTCTTATGAAAGCATTCGACTTCAAATACAGTCCACAGGATTGTAGACTCAATATAGATGCGTCGAAAATGAGTCAAGGGTGTTTTGGTCCACAATGGAAATAAAATGTCTTCTGTCCCAATTGCATATGGCCGTTTCGTTAAAGAAAGTCACGACATTTTACAAAATATTCTCAAATTAATTAAGTACAGTGAGTATAAATGGAAGATATACTGCGATTACCACGTAATTGCATTGTCTTTACACAGGCATAAGACTACACAAAATATGATTGCTTTATTTGTGACTGGGGTAGTCGCGATAGATAGTCCTACTACTTAAGAAAGAAACGGCCGGAACGGAATTCGAAAGTAGGTGAAAAAAATGTTCGACGTCGAAGCCTGGTAGCTCGTGAAGATATCCTTCCACCACCTCTTCACATCAAATTCTATTTAATTAAACAATTTATAAAGGCAATGGATCCAACTGACGAAGGGATTACATATCTTGCTGACAAATTTCCTCGTCTTTCAACAGCAAAGATAAAAGATGGTGTATTTGTAGGCCCTCAAATCAGAGAACTTCCGATAGATAGAAATTCTGAAACATGCCTCACTGACGCAGAAGCGCGAGCATGGCAATGTTTCAAGAGGGTGTCAGAAAACATCTTTAAAGAAAAAAAGCTGCAAATTACAAGGAAATAGTGAATCAAATGATCAAAGCTCATCAAGAACTCGGCTGCAACATGTCTTTAAAAATACATTTCATGGACTCTCATATTGACTTCTTCCCAGATAGTTGCAGCGATGTATCGGACCAACACGGAGAGATATTCCAGAAAGATATATCTACCATGGAAAAAAGGTACGAAGGGACGTGGATGCCTACAATATTGGCTATTGCAGGAGCATCATTCGACACAAAAAAGACGGTTACAAAAAAATAAGATCTGTAAATCGTTGTTGTCGCATTTGTATCATTTTCTCTTTTTCTGTATACCTTCCTTCAAAATATATGCCACAGTGAATTGTTTTGTGAACGCTGCCTGTGCCAGCACCTTCCTTGGCTTCCCTAATATGGTAGAGTGAGATTATGTAACTGAAATCAATGATCAAGATCACTGTAAATTATTTTATTGCCATTTCTTGAATTCGGAAAATAAGTTTACATTTATAGAGTACCGTAAGGTAAAAATTAGAATTCCAGTTAAACTATCTCTAACACAGAAAAACTGAAAACAGATTTCGATTCACCTTTGAAATTACTATACGAATCATAATTTTTTTTTCCAAAAATAGAGAAAAATGTGTTTTTTGTAGAACAGTGTAATTGTTCTCTTAGTATTTAATATGCAAATGTAATGTTTCAGTTTGAATTCTAAGATCGTTTACTTATCGAGTCCAATTTTTAGCAACGTCTCACATAACAACCGCGGTTTCTGAGGTCCTATAATTTGCACGTTTTTTACTTTTTCAAAAATAAGTTACAAATATGTACTGTGGTGTCTCGTTTCATAGATAGAAAATAAAAATATTTTTGATAGTCTCATACGGATAGCTCTTTAGTTTTATAAGTGGTAGTTTTCAAAATACAAGATGAGAAAAAATTGTGTCCTATAAACCCACCTTCTCTTCTACTAGCGAAGACTACTAAGACTGCGATCACTGACGAGGCGTGTCGTATTATAGTGGGCAAGCAGCCGTTCCGTGCTGCGTACCCAATTCTTCGAAGAGCAAAATCAAGATCTCCACCACCCAGAGGAGGAATTACAACCTCAACAACAAAGGCAGGAACGGCGTCGTAAGCCGAATAGATTAACTTACGCTCCTTGAAGTAGCGGAAGTACTTAGGCAACTCAAGAGACGACTCCGGGACGGGGTGATCGTTTGGGAACCCCGGTCTCTACCGGTGCCGAGCCCCTGGCCCAAGGGAAACAAGGTACTGGCTCACTGCTACGTGGCGAAACAAAAAAGACAAATACTTAACGGATGATTGCTCTAGATACACTCAGTGCCCAAGAAGGGTTAAGAGACATGTTGTGAAAAAGACGCAACAAATAAAAAACTAAAAGCAAAATCTTCAGGGCAATCCACTGCACGGCTACGAATTCGTCAGAGGCATCATCTCCTACAACAGAGTTAGCAAGTGCACCATTGAAGGCCGTTTCCAATGAATGCAAGAGGAATGCAGCCTGTTGGACACGAATGACCTTCCCAGTGCAGGAACTTGCAGGAATATTTCCACCCTAAAAATTGTTATCGTCTGCCATGATGTATACGTTGCCTTGTGGAGCATTTATCCAATAATTGTACAAACCCACGGGACTCTTAACACGCAATACAGAAACTGTAAAGGTGAACGTACGGCAAATTATCAACAATGCCCCTATTATTTAGAACAAATTGCCAAATCAAAATGACAAAATTCAACATACCCATTCCAAAATTCAAGTCAAAATATTAATATTGACCGGCCCTAATCTGTAATCATACAGAATTCTAACAAATTTCAGACACGCGACTTTCCACAAAATTATTAGGCTTCAACGAGTGTGGTTGATGATTGTTATTACTGAAGAGTTGAAGTTTCGGACATGAGCGACGTAATGCGTGTATAGAAGACTAAACTTTCTCTACGATCTTGAAATATCTAAGATAAGTTTCATGACAGATTTCGGGATTTAGAGCAAGCGTCTAATTTTATTTAATTGGGTATGAACAATGTGCTTAAGATTTGAGTAAATCTTCCATGCACTAGAGAGTTTATTCTGTTGAGAACGTGTTGTAAATAAACCAAGAAAACGTTCTTGCTAAAAGCATTTACCCTATTAGTTCTTCACTCCATTAATGACGTTTATGTTTAGTTTTACTTCCTCGATTTTTCAGACCATAATTGTAGAGTTTTTGAATTTGCTACTGCCAAAAGTTAAAGTGGCGTAAATGAGATGAGAAATGGATACAACAATGTGTAGGTGACGTACATGAAACTGCAAAATCTCACTTGTATACTGCTGTTCAAAAAAGCAAAGAAATTCCAAAAAAATTCTAGAAATGTGACTGGTCGACAGGCCGCGGATATCAAATTGGAATCCAGGAGTGTGGAATCAATATCATTCCTCGACTAATTACACAGCAGGAATACATACATTATTAAATGGTCGTAGAGAAAAATAATTCTCTCAGTACTAGACCTATACTTAAGTCCTCAGTTGTTGCATCGCCAACGCGTCCAAAAGGCCGCAATTCCCATTTACCTAAATCCACTAGAGACTTATCAACTTTTAACGAATCTATCAAACTCATTTTTCATGCCCTTCAATCTGCTATAACCAATATTTTACAAACAGAACTACTATCACTGTTGAGATACGAACACCGCGAGAGCGTGCCTTAAAATTCGTCACTGCGATGCCGATGGTAGACTCTGGAAGATGCCGATGGAAGACACTATTATAACAGTTCAGAGACGAGCATCACGAGCATCATTATCAAAACGTCAATTTCTATAAAACCGATATCTTAGATAAGTAGTAAAGCACCACGGTATGTCCGCGCCCAACTTCATTAAGATTTTCATGTAAATACTTTATCTGACATGTTATTCACATAACGTATAATTGGTATTCCTATGCTCATTCATCCCCTTCGATCCCAATTTTCAACTTGGGACGAGATCTTCCATCATCTACACGACTTCTTCCCCGGAGACCACTCGCGTCACCTTTCGAAAATCTCATATATCAATAAAAACGTTCTAAATGGAAAAGGAAACTATTTACTACAAACCTAAATACTCGTAGTGTAATGTGGAGCTTCCCGAGGATTACTTCCCAACAATATGTAAACAAAAGCTGTAAGACTTACGGGCTGGCCATTACATTGACGTTAATCAAAAACATTTAAAAGAGTTAAGAAATGTTCTAACAATAAAAGCTTTAAACGATGAAATAAGGGTAGAAGAAAAGAACGACGCTGGTATCCGAATTGATCCCTTCCCGGATTAGTATATGAATATTAAAAGAACACTAAATAAAATCGTTAGTAAATAGTAATATAAACAGCGTGATGGTTGGGACACAGGAGTTAATCGGAGGGACCCGGGTTCAAATCCCAGCGTAACTGAGGATTTTTATTCGGTCATGACATATTCAAGGCGGTCTACTTAGCTTTCTTTCCAAATGAGTACCAGTATTTACTGGCTTTCTCAACAGTAAATATTGGGGAAACATATCCGGTGTAGGCATGACCCTTGCCACGCCATCTTACCTTCACTTCAAAAACTAATAAAACCATCTAGCAATACTCGTTACATTGTACAGAGAGCCATGGAAGTGGGTAGTAACCGGAGAAGGCTAAATGAAAGATTCCTAACATCCTTTAAACCCTATGCAGGTAAACCTGCAGTACTCCTAGTACAAAAGGAAAAAATAATATAAAGTAATTAGCAATAAACATTCCGTATAAGCATATGATCTTAGATGATAACAAAGGAAAATCAGGTGTTGTGACATCTCATGTCAACTAATTTGAGTAGTAATGCTTCTTTACATCTAAGTCAGCATATTTTTTTAATTAAGTATTTCCTTCAAACATCGAATGGCTCCATTACTCTGTTTACATCTTATACCGTAAGTCCAATCTACTTTTTTCTTTTTGCAGGAAGGACTTAAAAAATGCCAAAAATATGTTTCTCCTGACTTCTCAAAGTTTTTAAGGATTCTTTTTCAATACACAAATGGGTAAGGGCAAACAACCTGTGCCAACCCATCATTTTTCTTGCTTAGTATTTTATACATTTCATCGCTGACAGTGATCTTTCAACCGACGTGATCACAGATGAAGTCAGAATTAAGGTATATAATTTGAAAAGTTCTGGCATTACTTCTTGGAAGTCATTATGAAGAAATGCGTGAATTTCTTTCACACTTTTGCTAAGACGGCATTCCATTTAGAAAGCAACACTAGGCTTGCTTCTCAGACGAGGAAAGTTTAAGTGGTCTTTATGCAATTTTATTAGACAGCATGATAGATTCTGGAAAATTTGACACAAAATCAGAAAATTTTGTGCTATCGAGCTGCTCAAGAAGCTGAAGGGTATGTTAATTTTGAAACCGAGAAGTTATCTGTTGAACTACGTTGTCTATTTATTAAACGAAAACAACCGTCTATAATATTGTTTATGATTACCTGTTAAACCTCTTTTTCTAGGAGGAGATGGAACATTTGTAGTATCTGCGGTTTTTAACTTTCTCGTGTTATTCGTAGAAAATGATGCCTCGCACGTTTGATTATACAATTGCTATTTTCAACTTCTCCCACAACCTAACTGGTATCTAAACTCTTCTTTTGCAACATTTGAGACAGACGTTCAGTGATCTCAAAAATCTGAAAGAAAGTTCACGAATCCACCCGCAGATATGATTTTTTTTACCATCTTCGACATTTAAAAGCATGTTCTCAAACATATCGATCAGCTTTTCTCTATTATCATTACTGTTATCTTGCAGAAATAGCGAATTACTCATTTTAAGTGTAATAGTGTTTAATGTAAACGTTGTGAAATCTATAAAATCATTGGAAATTTAGAAATATTTTGTGTTTTTTCTACCGAACGTCGTAGATAAGGCGAGGTGCAGCTTTCGCGATAGCTCAGAATTCAGTACGTAAGCTTGAGATACAATTTGATATTCGGAACTAATATGAAGTGCCGATAGCATTAAGAAATTATCAGCATTCTCTAAGAGATGAACAATTTCAAAGGCTTCAGGATTTTGTCGTCGACAAGTAACCGGAACAAAGACTAAATCAGCTGTTAGATCAAACACATTTTCAAGAATTTTCGCTTTAAAAGTGACATAATTTTAATATTCTACAAAAAAGGAAACTGGGCAAAGTCGCGTATGTCGATGTGCTACAATTTCAAAAAGGTGGCTTGTCTCATTGTCAAATGATTTCGATTCTTGATGACGTTTCCGAATTTCTAGAGCAGAAGACCTTGAGAACTTTGTATACTTTGAACTACCGAACACACTGCAAGTATTCAGATCCCTGAATACTCATAATAAATGTGAAAATACCTACCTGAAATGACTTATACTGTATATTAAAATGATCTTTATTAACAATAGAGGAAGTCAAATTTATTAAATGATTCTTCTACTGATTCGCAGATATTGTCAGTGCTTTAAGAAAACCCAAGAAATATGCAACCAAACATCGAACAACCTGAGCCCGACGAAGAGGAGGTGGAGGAGGTGCAGCTGGTCTGGACAGCTGGCCATGACTCTCATGAGGCTCAAACAACTAACAAGCCTCCGCATTTTTCATTATGATTTCAACATTTATTTACTCCAATTCATTTTTATCCTGCCTTATCTTCAATTTTGCAAGTTATTCTGTTTTCAAAATTAACAGTCATGCGCAGGTTACAGTGTATTTATGACAACTTGTCATAAAAATTCATTTACAAGTTCTGGGCCAAAAATCGTGAATCCAGGAAAGCAGGCTAAGAGCCATAGTGAACACATGAGTGCAGGATACACTACTGTTATCTAAATACATCAATAGAATAGTTTGTAAGAAATTACAACATACACAGAAACGTGCCTGTAAAATCTATGGAATTAAAAATAAATATACTACGAACTCAAAAAGATTGGAAAAGTTTGATTAAAATGTTCGGTTTAAATTTATCGATTATATATAATTTGAAAGAAGCGTCAGTGATTTCGTTTACCACTACACTATTGGCTGAGATAATATTGTTCTCTCCTGTTATTTTGTTCCTGCTAGAAGTTCGTAGTATAACTGTGGCGTGTTAAGTATTTCCTTTGGTAAAATGGAGTGAGAACCATTCACAGTTAGTTGAAAGTTGATAATTTCGATTGATTGCTATTGAAAGGCATTGCTATTTTGTTATTAGCGTCAATTATTTATAAATTGTCTCTGTAGAAAATATAACCTAAAAATTTCCATTAGTTACGACAAATGTCATTTTAAGTATCCTACCTGCCTACAACGGAAGGAGGTGAGACTTAAGATTGATTTTGTAGCTGTGTGTGATCGCATATGAATGGGACCTTACTCAGCTATTCTCCACATAAATGTTCCCAACCTCGATACATCTTGACTGGATACTCAAATGAGCGGATTGGCGGAATTATTGGTCTCTTTATAGCAATTCAATGGGCTTTTCCACAACAATGATCTAACGCACCTACAGGTCATCCCGCTCCAATCTTCGCATTCTGTGTTTCTTCGGGAAGCAGGTTTAGTTCCACACTCCAAGAGTGGTTTGTTTTAGATATTGTTGTGCACACTCACAAGAAAAAAGCTACATCAAAAAACCTCAAAAGAAGATCGAACTCTTCATACAGCTCTACAAAAAAAGTATTCAGTAATACTAGAACTAGAACTTCTGGATCACAAGGCTGCAAAACATGCACGATGGTAACTTTTCCGGCAGGAGCTTTAGAAGTTTACTTACTGTTTTAGTTGAGCCCTAAAATAGATATTACTCTAAAATGTTACCACTTTTAACAGCTACTGATTGGAATCTGCTGGGAATATACCTGGAGGTTATGTCCATGCACTCAAATCGTCAATGCGTTCCATTTGGCTCACTTGTAAATCGCGTTGACACTACTTCCTGCAATGTCATAATCTATCAAATTTAGGGCCATTTCTTCCCTTTTAGAGTAACTTCTCTTTACAATTGTCTGTTGCACGAGACGTTTCAATGATTTCCGGGGCGATTGTTGTAAGCTGGCACTAATTTTGTTAACCTTCTGTTTTGGGAAGACGTAGCGTTTCCAATGCTCCTATTTTTGTATTAAAATTTCGTGACTGACGAGTTTCTTGACATGTACGACTCCACATGATTGGATAGTGGAAACAACGAAATCATCTGATAGTGAGAGAGAAATCTAAGTCCATTTGGTTCTTCCAAATGCCAAGCAAAAATTGTACACAAATAGGCATTAAAAAATTTCTGTAAATTAAACAGGCGTTAAATACAATCAAAGGAAATTCAATAAGTATTTACAAAACATTGTTACTTGTGTTGTTTGTATACTTCGGAGTACTAGGCCAAAATGACAAATAAGATAATTTCACAATACATTTATAACTCCCAAGTATAATAGTACGTTGTATTTATGTTTTACACACGCTTTTGTGTCATCTTCAAACAAATATAAAATATTCTAAAATATTAAGATGAACAACTTTACACTCTGAAGGTCACATATCAAGACTCAAGGGAAATCTATCACCCAAAAATATTTCACACATCTTCAAGATAACTTAAATATCATTCTTTGAATAGCTTGAATTCTTTGAATATTTACTCCCATAACCTCTACAATCCTACTCTAATATATATATATAATAAAAGGCTTCAAAATAACTAAAAAGTGTATTCAATCCCACACTGCTAGATGGCTGAAGAGGATTCCAGAGGGGACACGCTCCTTATTTGTAATACCGGGTGATCAGTATAAAACGCAACCCTGCTGTTCAAGGCACTGAGAGGAAAGTGAAAGTTTTGCAACACAGTTTCTGGGACAGCTCCTTCGCCTGCATTTCAGCGACACTCCATTCACCACAACCCCCTTCCTGTGGTGTGGGGCATACCTGCTCAAAACAAAACAGCCCGCGTCTTCATTCATTATTCCTTCTTTCACAGTTAACTTACGATACGCCTCAGCGTAGAACAACGCAGTTTCGTGTTGGAGTATTTCCGAACT
The DNA here is from genome assembly GCA_011170035.1 of Teleogryllus occipitalis. Lineage (NCBI taxonomy): Eukaryota > Metazoa > Arthropoda > Insecta > Orthoptera > Gryllidae > Teleogryllus > Teleogryllus occipitalis. Next base: position 23,389 of record BLKR01009325.1, read on the forward strand.
CAATCTTCCAAAGAGTGCCGGGCAGCTTTCAGAGAAAAAGAGACCATAGAAAACAGTAGAGAGACCATTGCATTAAAAAAAAATACTGGAGTATGGTGTGCCATTTATCGACGCGGATTAATTGGGCAGTTGCTTTTCAAAGAAACGGTAACGGCGGATGCGTATCAGAATAAATTGAGAAATTAATTTGCTATATTTTAATTATTTAATTAGTAGTTAATTAGTTTTAAAGTAACCTTATTCAATAATAATAATAATAATAATAATAATAATAATAACAAACATTTGTTCTGCGAATCTCAATTTATAATTTATTTAAATTTATTAATATTTATTTAAATTAGAAAAGTATAAAACATATGCATTTTTGGAGCATATGTACCTTGTTATGAAACTAAAACAAGCAAAGTGTACTATTAGATTTACCTCAATGTATATTTTGCATGGCAAGTTTATTTCACTTTTAAACAATATTCGAGGGAATCGTCGTTCTTGACAATTCAATTTTCTTTCGACGCCAAACAAGCAGGCGTGTGCCTTTCTCTTTGAACTCGGCAGTCACCTACTCTCCTCCTGAGGGTGGCGTTAGTGGGAGAAGGGATTAAGCGTACTTCCCGTCAGTTTACCTGCTTGAAACCACCAGCCGCTATCCGACCCGCTCAAACATGATTGCCAGTGCATTTCGCTCTGCCTTCTGTTGGTTGCGTTTTATACTGATCACCCGGTAATTTCAACACAGCATATGTAGTACGTGTGAAATTCACAGTAACTGTTCTGTAAAGTGGTTAATCCACTGCACCAGAAAAACAACAACAACAACAACAACAATAATAATAATAATAATAATAATAATAATAATAATAATAATAATAATAATAAAGATTTCTTTGGGGGTCTTTTTCATGAGAAAGAAAAAATATTGTATTACGATATGGAAAGATACTTCTCTTTGATTCTAAGCACTTTGACTCTAAGCACGCAAAAAGTTATTATAATAAACGGAGTGTAATCTGTAAATGATCTTTGCTGTCCGGGTGACGCCGCGTTGGGCTGTGTTGCCGGCGTTGTCTTGTCGTGGTCTTCCTCAGGAAGTGGAAGTCACGACAAGAAAGACTTCGACGCGACGTCACCCAAACAGCCAAGATCATTTACTTAACTCTGGCCGCGAAAGCGAAGTGTAATCTGGTTTGAAGTTTGTATTTAGAGAAAATATAATTCTCAAGACATTACTTATTTCGAATGTTGAAAGCAAGAGTTCTCGAATGCATACTTTCTGTTTAGGCGAAAATGGGATTTGATTTGAGCGGAAATTTTTGGGGAATTTAATTTTGCCAAACGCCTGTCGCGCTTGTTTTACATGCCACAAACCTATCCAGGACCGAGGATTATTCGCTCATATTTTGAATCGCGGATCGCGATTCGGACTTTTCGAGTGAACTCGGAATTTGAGTCAGTGTGCTAACCCTCATATATCGGGTATATCCTTCCATCAAAAACCCGATGACCAAATCCTTCATCAATTCAAAATGGTGTACATATCGATCCGTTTTGTGTATAACATATATTCAATCGTAATGCTTTTAAAAACAACTAATCAATGTACAAAAGATAATTATTTTATGCTTTTGGAAACAGCGTGTAGACATAACGAAGGTTCAATTGAAACAAATTCATTTTCCTTACTCAAATCACTCACTTTCCTTCTTTATCACCACCAAAAATGTATTTCCCCTTCGTTGGTTTCAAATATTTTTCCCGCCTTTCGGTGCATTTCATCTTTTACTTTGATAATAACAAACACCTCTGGGTGATCTGATTTTGATGACGGAAGAGCAACGACAGCATAACGTGTATAAGAGATATACTAAAGATATTCACATTCAACTTCTTCTATGCCTGAATACTCCTTCAAAGGGGTTTTACAGAATGGCATTCAAATGTCAATTACGGATTTTTAACTATTTGTTTTCATTTCATGCGCGAAGCTTTCATTCATTACTCTTGTCAGAACAGGATTTTGTAGTTGGTTAACAATTTTTTTAACATTAAGAAATATTTGCAAAACCAAAATGATTGTTAGTTAGTTCTCCTGCTCCATGAATATATTTCGAGTCTTCTTTCATTTACATATTACTCTATTGTGTTTAAGTTTTCGTTTTAAAGAAGCATTTTCTCGATTTATTTCTTGCGACCTAACACGTGTGTTGCATTCCAATAAACAGAGGATTTATTCTCGACTTTCGACACTTTCCACTTTTAAACTTTAATTATTTTCTTTCAAGACATCACTTTCCTTCTTTTGTGAAGACATGCGGTTGATTTTCTTTCTCGTATTTGTAGCAACAAATAATATAAATATTTAACATCTCCAGTAATAACATTAGTTTGTTTTTAAATGAACACCATAAAAAATATATTAACATAAGGATATGAAATAAGGTACAAATATCTACGACACGTACAGTTTTTAAAGGTGTCTTTACATGGATAGTGTTTTTTGCCACTCATCGGGTTAGAGTCTCGTCAGTGATGTGTAAACAGTGGCAAGTTATCAGTCAGTGTCGTCAGTAATGTGGAAGCTGTTGCCAGTTAACACTGTCAGTATTAACAGGAAAGTGTTTACGCAACACTGACGACACTGTCGTCCGATAACTGTCAAGAAACAATGCCCGTGTAGAGGCACCTAAGGTTTCATTAAAATCTTCTACTCCAAGGCTTGAGAATACAAAATGATGTCATCCTATATGATGAATGAAATGTTGAATTTCAACAAGTGATATAGCTTAAAAATTGAAAATACCGAAGAAGGAATTCTCAAAATCGTGGTCAATTTTGTATACTGACCACTACGTTAAGAAGTAGGATGTGGAGTCGACATAAGTTAATTTTGCAACCACGACATAATTTAATTAAAAAATACATGTAAATTAAGAAAAAAAGTTTTATATGTTCAGTATATTCATACCTTGCCTTGCTTGTTCTTCCCACTGCTTTGTAATGAGCAAGTATCTTGGTGACTCAGGGCAAAAAGGCAACAAAGTCAGCTGTAGAAGTGCTGGACAAACTGCTAGACCTTAACATTATAAGACAGTCATAAATAGTACAATCACACACACACACAAATATAAATACATACAAATACAGTAAGAACATCTAAGTACACTATCAAACAAGAAATTATACGCCACACGGCATAGATTCAATGGTGCACTCCAATTTCTTAATATATTAGTCATATGGTAGTGAAAAAACGAAGCACAATATTATGAGAAGATGCCTCATCTATTTTTAAGCATATTTTTAAGGAAATGATTTCTTATGTTAATAATACTCTTAGAATGTCTCACACTTCAATGAATGTCTCACACTAAATGATTCTCTTTGCATACAACAGTCCTACACGAATACATGAACTAGCGTAATGAGTTGAATAAGCTCTGATTCAATCTAATAAAAATCTACTTCTTAGTTGATCTCGTTTCCATTAATTCATTGAGTATATGCAGAGATGAACTTTTCTTTGTATCTGAATAGTAAATGTAGCTTTTCTATTCTTACTTTCCAACGTCACAAAGTTGTAACAGTTGGCCCGGTGGCAGAGATCGCTAAGGCAGTAGTGTCGTAGTGATCTCGGACTGAAGGGTCGCGGGTTCGATTCCCGCCTCGGGCATGGTTGTATTTGTGTTCATCCTTTCACCTCTTATAATCACCATATCGTTTCATCTTCATAGTTACCAAATCGTTAAACATCAATAGTGGTCGTTAATGATCTAGATCTTCGTCATGACGCAATGCGTCTCATAACCCCCATTGGGCGTTGAGCGCTTAGGAGTAATCCTCCGTTACTTAGTTGTTTTTTTTTTCAAGTCAATGTCTTTGAGAGTAATCCTCCATGACGTAGTCCGTAAGTCCGTTAGTCGTCAAGAGGACCGCCAGGTAGCATCTCCGCGCATGCGCCTCTCTCTTGCGCGCTCCTGCGTCTCTACCCAGCAGAATTTGGAAGGAACTAGGATAGGGGTAGAGTTTAGGACACTCCACAGGGGTTGTACCAGCCCTTGTGAAGCAGCTGAATTCGTTTTGTTGAAACAAATTTCACACGAGATTGTCCGGGAAACGAACCCGGACCTCCTTGATGAAAGGCAAGTGACTTCGCTCATGCGCCACGAGACAGCCTAATGTTAATGTTGATGCGACATTAAATAACCAATTAAAAAAAAAGTTTTTTACAGTTAAATTAATAAAATATAAAGACAGGTCATGATATCCATCATCACTACGATCACCGTTATCATCAGAGATCCTGATCCTAAAAAGACACTGGATTGTGGATTGCAATGGATGACATTTATTTGTCTAGCCCTTATTTATTATATTTTTCTTTTTTTCCTTTTTTATTCATTTAACGTAAAACTAAAAAAACAACAACTGCGTGTGTCGTTGGGGAGGGGGCAGGGAAAAGCGATTTTTACTACTCAGAAGGAAAGCAACACGTCATCTCTGCATTTACTCAGTGGATTAAGGGAAACGGTAACGAAATTACCAAATTAGGAAAAGATGAAGAACCCTGAACAACTTTATATTAATCTTGTTACAAGTATATTCAGTATTTTAACATTGCACATTATAAAAATGAATTAATGCACACAGTAATTTTTTAAAGCAAATATTACATACGGTTCTGATACTCAGTGAAATCTCGACAAGATTACGAACAATTATGCGACATTCCATGTTTTGAAGGCATTTAAACTTGTCATTAACTTTTAATTGCTTAATGTCAACTGGAAATGTTTTATAAAATAATACAACACAAAAACATGAACACAAAACAAAATAACATGTAACAATTTAGGTGAGGCTTTGATACAGATACTTGTACTTGACTGGAGTGATTCCAATGTCATGTGTTATAATCGGGGCTAGGATTTGTTTGTAATAACATATTTATTTGTTCGGTAGTTAAGATCAAACTTTTGTGTTATGTTAACGAATGAGGCTTTTTGAGGTGATTTGAAACATATTTATCCATATTTGCCGACATTTCCAGACATAGTACATACTTTTCCATATTTAAGGAAAACACATTTCGTTGTACATTTCAACATTTTTCTTGCAATATATTCCAAAATTATTCCTACAAGATTTCTTTCTCAACTCGTAGTGAAATTGAAAGTGGTAAATCTGGATTAGAACCAGATCTGGATTGAACTCCACATGGTTCAATATGGACTCATTTGTAAGTATAATGTTGAGCGGCAGTTTGGTAACTACGAAGCAATATTAAAAGATAACTAGTGGTGCTACACAGTACATACTTTCAAAATAAATATACTACATATATTTTGAAAAAAACCATAGATAGGATCAGTCTGGGTTATTATGATACAGCAAAAAATTGACGCTAATGTTATACACTTTAAGAATTGTTACTTATTGATATTCAAAATTAACAAAAATAGCAAATAATACGAAATATATTCTATTATTGATGGCCATATAGCAGGAATGGGATCAAAATGTTACAGACTCTGGATAAAAAATCAAAGCTAAAATTACATATTTTTTCAGTCACAATCTTTTCCGCCGAGATACGACACTATTGATGTCATTTCGTCATTTTTAATGGCAGGCAGTTTTGAAAATAGGTAATCATCAGGAAAGAATTGATCTACTATCTGTGTAAAAATATTTTGAATATATTAATCGTGCCATGACATAAAACTTCCATTTTTTTAGCTAATATGACATGACTGATATGGGTATCGGAGTTACTTTGATACGCAGCCATCAAGAAAGTAATAATTTTTAATTTTTTTTTGTTTTAACATTATAACACCTATCATACGAAAACAATATTTAATTATATAAATTCAACTCATCATACAGAAAATAATATAAAAAACCAGTATGCTAAAAGGAAGGTCCAAGGCTCGCGTATTGTATACTGTCAAACCGATGTGACGATAACACTTCCAGACCTTTGAAACATTCGCTTTTTTTAAATACGTTAACTTTCTTGTAATTACAATGTATGAACTTTTTTTTCGATAATTTTCTCTATTAATATCAAATGAAACAATGTTTTTAAAACTTTACTTTGAAGCCTCCTTTTTTGACCTTTCAAACAAACCGGAAACAGTGTCTTATAATTTAGACAACTTCTTCTTTGGTACTGTTCTTCCATAAACGTAAATAGGTGATCAAATGGGGTTTTCTTGGGAGGACTCATTTAGGGTTGTTTCCCTTCGCTTTCCCTGATGGTGGCGTAAGTTGATAGGAATATGAGGAGAGGTGGAGGTGAGGGGGGGTGATCGTGTTCTATTGAAACCATCCCTGCATTGGCATTGACACGGAGGGACACCACGAATAAAAACCGGTGAGGTTAGCAGGCCCGGGGATCGAACCCGACTGCTACGCAGTCAGCCACTTCGCTCGGTAACCTAAATAGAGCAAAAGATAAAAAACGAAAAAGTACTGTTGAGACAGCAGACCCGAAGTTGTCGCACTCATTGTCCGCTCGTTGTCTCAAAATCAAAATTCACAGAGAAATGAAGCTGCATCACTTTAGCCCCATTAATGTATCATATTGGCCCCATTAGATGGGGTTAATTTGACACACACTTTTGAAATATTTTAAGAGTTGTGGTAAGTCTTACGTTATTTTTGACTTGGAATACGTTTTTAGCACCAAAAGGTACATGTATAAAGGTACACACATTCAGTATTTTTTTCATATCGTTGCTACCAATGATATAGAAGATAGGGTTAAAAGTGTGTTTTTCTGTATCATAATAGGCCGACTCATCACTACATAAATAAAATTAGCCCATACTTTCAGGCATTATTTGTAACTTTTGCAATTTTCGAAAATTTAGAGTTCAATGCATTCGTATTTGCGCCATATTTATAAGCGTATTCAGCATTATCCAATAAAAAAGTAAAGAATACTTTTAAAGATGGTTTGAGAAAAATCTTGTTTTTAAAATTGCCTATATTTCATGCAAAATTAAGTAAAAACTATTCACATTTTGAAAAAATTGTATAATACCTCATGTAGATATTTAATATTGATTTTCAATATCATAGTTGTAGGAAGACGTCGAAAAATATTAAACTTGTGCAATTTTCGAAAATTCAGAAAATTCAACGAAAATTAGACCAGTACTATTTTGTAAGCGTACTTTCCTCTACCCGAAAACAAAAATTTGGAGCCATTTTGAAGAAACAATTGAAAAAAACTTGAGGCTCTATGTAAACTACTTCCAAGACTGTCCAAACTACTCCAACCGTTTCAAATTCAAAGGGTCGGAACACGAACCTGATCGATCAGGGAATATCAATTTTGGTGGAAATACAGCTTATGGTTTAGACGCTAGCGATGCGGGCGGACGGACGGACGGACGGACGGACGGACGGACGGACGGGCGGGCGGGCGGGCGGGCGGCGGGCGGGCGCGGACGGGCGGGCGGGCGGACGGGGCGGGCGGACAGACGGGCGGACGGGCGGGCGGACAGACGGGCGGACAGACGGGCGGACAGACGGCGGACAGACGGGCGGACAGACGGGCGGACAGACGGGCGGAGCTGGTGACGGGCGGACAGACGGGCGGACAGGTGACAGACGGGCGGACAGACGGGCGGACAGACGGATGCGGACGGGATTGACGGATTGAAGCCAGGACGGACGGACGGACAGACGGACGGATGCAGACAGACGCGGACGGACAGACAGACGGACGGACAGACAGACGGACAGACAGACGGACGGACAGACAGACGGACGGACAGACAGACGGACGGACAGACAGACGGACGGACAGACAGACGGACGGACAGACAGACGGACGGACGGACAGACGGATTCTGACAGACGGACGGACAGACGGACGGACAGACGGACGACAGACGGACGGACAGACGGACGGACAGGCGGGCGGGCGGGCGGGCGGACGGGTGGACGGGCGGGCGGGCGGGCGGACGGGCGGGCGGGCGGGCGGGCGGGGCGGGCGGGCGCGGGCGGGCGGACGGACGGACGGGCGGGCGGGCGGGCGGACGGACGGCGGGGACGGGCGGACGGGCGGACGGGCGGCGGCGGCGGGCGGGGCGGGGCGGACGGGCGGGCGGGCGGGCGGGCGGGCGGGCGGGCGGGCGGGGCGGGGCGGACGGGCGGCGGGCGGGCGGGACGGGCGGACGGGCGGGCGGACGGGCGGACGGGCGGACGGGCGGACGGGCGGACGGACGGGCGGACGGGCGGATGGGCGGACGGCGGACGGGCGGACGGGCGGACGGGCGGACGGGCGGACGGGCGGACGGGCGGACGGGCGGACGGGCGGACGGGCGGACGGGCGGACGGGCGGACGGGCGGACGGGCGGACGGGCGGACGGGCGGACGGGCGGACGGGCGGACGGGCGGGCGGACGGGCGGACGGGCGGACGGGCGGACGGGCGGACGGGCGGTCGGGCGGTCGGTCACACGCACAGGTGGACAGACAGACCAATGTTATGCCATCCATCAATTTCTCGGTATGAAGGAGCCATAAAACGTCCTTCAGGAAGTAATTGACTCCATATTAGAACAAAAATAATCCTCTTTTTCCGTATTTCGGGGGTACAATATTAAAATTGCCGTTTATCGCACCAGCATTACTTAACTTCCTCAAAACTACGTATGTAGTACACGAGGAAGTAAAAATAAAGTAGTAACACATTTGAACAATTGAAATAGTACTTCGTTAAATTTTTGTTTTGTAAACGGCCTATTATCAGAAACAGATATGGAAAATACTTTCAGTAGCACAATATTCAGTCCATTTTAGTAAATATTTCGATCTTGTTCTCCAGTTAATACTACAATTAACCAGAAACAGATATGGAAAATACTTTCAGTAGCACAATATTCAGTCCATTTTAGTAAATATTTCGATCTTGTTCTCCAGTTAATACTACAATTAAGTTTTGGCCGTTCTATTTAACTCTAACATTAGTTGAACTCATTATTTTCATTATTTTAAATTTTTATTCCACTATTATTCCATATGCTACTCGATCTTTTAAGTAGTTTTAGTCCTTATATAAACTTATTTATGTATTCGATTCCATCTTTCTATTCCATATAAATCCTTGTCCTGATTATAATTACATGTACATACAATGCATGCAAATACACGCCCACACATAAGTTTGACAATGAAACCCTGATACGTAAATTAATTGATCAAGTCTCAGGTAGTATTCCAAGCTCAAGAAACAAAAGGCTTTCAGAAATCACGTGAGTGGCATTTTCTTATTATTCTCACAATTTTTGTTCTGTAATCTAAAAGTTCGGGCACTGATCCATTCCGTTCCCTAAAGCTGAAGGAAACGTGCACTGCACTTCTCGCCATTGTACGTCATACACAGTTTTTAATCGTTTTTGCTGACGTTAAATAAATAAATGCTATGCTATATTTCAACCGGGGATGAACTAAATATACATCAAGCGATATGAAGATTTAGTACTAATTTGCAAGAATTCTGAATCAGTAACAAAATTCTCTGTTGCCTGAACCACGAAACTAATGGAGCTACGATACCACATAATTTTTCCTATTATTTGTGAGTGAGTAACTTTTTCATGTTTGCAGGCACGGCAATTACTTGATCATTAGTCCCGTAAGTGTAGTGCATGTTATAGTCGGGAGATGAAATAGTTTCTCCCTCGCCGGAACGGACCCACACGTCGGCTTCCGAGGTTTTGCCCCCCTCTCCTTCAGCGGAGCACCGTCACAGCCGAGACATGTCCTAAGCTAATAATGTAAAACGTGTAAGTACAGAGCGCCAGGAAAGGCGTTATACATCGAGCCGAATCAGGGCCCCATATTAAAAATTGTATTTATGTTGGTAGCAACCAGATAGATCACTGGCCAACAAATAAAGGGGATAGCACATCCAGCATCACGTCAATGATAATTCATTGACGTGAGTACATCATTTACGGTTTCTTTGTTAGAAGCTTCAGCTCGTGCTACTAATAGATCGTATTTGTCGGGGTATAAGACGCACTCCTATTTTCTAGAAGGATTTCATTCTTTAATGTTGAATTTTATACATGATTTTAATTTTTACGAAAGGAGTGGGAATTGTGACCTATGAAAAGCAATGGTCTTTTCCCCATATTCCACTGTGAATCTTTACGACATTTTTCTAGTACGCATGGAAAGACCGTACCTGTTCATAAATCTGCAACACCATGACCCAACGAAAGTTTCAGGATTCTTTCTTCTTGCAATACTTTTAGTTTCTATAGCAATCAATTTTGTAGAAATATAAATTCCTGTTTTTCAGTGAACAAAAATTTGATTTTTGTAATGCTATTTACTAAACATTCAAACAGGTACAGAAATTCTCATTCGTTGCATAAGACGCATTCTGTTTTTTGCCGAATTACTGAAGGGAAAAAGTGCGTCTTATACACCGGCAAATACGGTAATTTCTGTTGCTAGCACTCTCACCAAGCAAGGTGCCACTGCAGGCAGACTTTCCTGGCGCACTGTGTAAAGCGAGAGGAGTCGACAATTTGAGGAAGGGAAAATCACGTGCACGGCCCGTGGCCCGTTTGGTAGTGTACTGGTCCGGATTCTAGTATTGATGGGACAAACCCGAGGAAACCATTGAACAGAGCAACCGGCCACGTGGAGTCTCCTTCACACAACGTCTGATCGTGTTACTTGAAACGGATAGTAAAATAATGCTAGATGAACCTGTGCGAAAAATTCGCATTTTTTTGAACTCCACCGCATACGTTTTCGTGACATACAACTGATTAGTTCATTTTAACATCGCCTCATTGACACAACATGTTTTCGGGAGCGTTCCCGACCAGAAAAAAGTGTTGGCTTGCCTAGAATTTAAACTCCCGTATCGTTATTTTTTGATTGATTGATTTTTTTCGTGTTTCCGAGCGCGTCAACAACTTTGGTCATTAGTCCCGTAAATGTGATGCATGTTTTTTTCTTGGGAGATGGCGGTGATCATCCCCCCGGCGAGATCCGGCGCCGACCACCGTCGGCTAGCGGGGTTTCCCCCTAACCAGGACTCTCCCACCAGCGGGGCACCGCCCCAGCCTGGACAAGCTCGAAGTTCCCGACCGGTCTCCCGGAATATGTGGTAGTGTAGTGCATGTTAGTGTAAGTGAGTGTGTAGGGGGAGAGGATAGGACAAGGAAGAGGAAGGAAAGATCGCGCGCGGTCCGTGGCCCGTTTGGTAGGGTACTGCTCCGGCATTCGCCTGGCGTTGATCGGAGAAACCACGGAAAACTACCGATCAGAGCAGCCGGCCGCTAGAATTCTCCTCCAGACAGCGACTGAATTCGACCTAGCTGAAGAGCTACCGTCGAAAATCCTGCCACCGTCGGGACTCGAACCTAGGACCTCCCGGTCCGAGGCGCTGCAGTGACATCAGTTGATGCACTGAGCTCTCGGTGCGTATCGTCATCACGACCCATTTAGAAGCGCATTGGATTCCACATTCAACGTGCTATTGCAACGCCACAATCGTTTGCCTTAATCGTTCATAGGATTTTCTCCAAAATTAATATTCCTATGTCATTTTGGCCGCACTCAAAGCCTGAGAGTTTGAAACCTCTTAATTTTTGGGACTACAGGAAGTCCCTTGAAGATTTTTGAAATTTTCTTTAAAATGATTCCAAATTTTATATTTTTTCTCAAATGAGGAAAGTTTGCTTCATAATATGTATGCTATTTTCATTAAAAACGTCTAGAATTTCGAAAAATTGAAAAGTTCAGTTATTTTTAGTACCGATCCCACATCTTCAATATTAAAGCTAGATATTTCTTATATGATGCAATCTATTCCTGAATATTCTATTATGTCATGAACAATTTTTCTGAGTACTAGTTTTGAACTAATGGTAAATTTTAATCATGCCAATTTTGGATGGTACCACAACTTCTGAAATGTGATTGCTACGTCACTCCAACTATTGCGCGCAAATAGGCGAATGGTTCAAACGGTGACTTTATCATCTGAAGTCTGAGGTTCGATTTCCGGCTTTACTAAGGCAATATTAATTTTACCCTTGAGTAAATTGTGTTTATAAAGATGGCATCCGTCCGATTTTCGTTCCAACCTGTAAACTCTCCAAAATTGCAAAATTCGAATCTCCCGTGCATCTTTTGTTGAAGTGTGATTGACGAGATGGATGAAAGAATTGGTAGAGAACAAATGCAATATTTCATTGCGTATCCTTTTCAGATAAAACTAGATTGTATAAGACGTCGTAACACCATTAGGGTTGAAGCAACAAACAAAACATATTTACGAAAGCAGATAAAAAGCTTCATAGCTTAATTAATAAGCGCGGGATCTGACCCTACTTGATAATCGCATTTCCACCGCAAACATGGCGTGCACATGAAATCATCTTCGTCCTCAAAACAGTGCGCTAGTGATACGGACAAATTAAACGAGTCCATTCTGTCTACTGACAGCTCGTGCAAGGGTTTCAGTGGTTCAGTGAAACCTTATGAAATTCCATGAGAATTTTTTTTTATATCCGCAGAATGAAATGTTAATAAATATATTTCTTGTCTTTTCTGGAGCCTTTCATCAAAATTTTTTATCAATAATTAAGTTTTATATTGCGACGGTCCGATGCACTTCTTACTGCCACTGCACAGCACCTGTGGGGGTTCACTCAGCGAAAAGACCCCCCCCCCCCCAGCGGCAAGAAATGACGGCAGGGTGAAGTGAAAAGCAAGAGGGGAAGTCATGCCGAAAACAGGCGGAGAACCTGGTCGGCCAGCCAGCACCACACTCGACGACATAATCGTTTAGCCTTCTAAAGCTAGCAGCGCCCAAAAACCAATCTCAACCAAACTATTTTCATAAATATACGTTAATTATGAGCTAATTAAGGACTCTATTCCCGAATTAGACTAAAGCTAGCAGCGTCCACTCAGAAAATCCATTTAAAAATCAATTCAAAAATCTGAAACCCTACCTAATATGTAAAAATAATTATGGGCACTAGGAAAAAAATACTCCCGAATTTATATTCCGAAATCCAGGTCTGTACAAAGAGAAACAATTAACATTGGTTCTTACGGACGAAAAAACACAAAAATTAATAAAACCGCAGTTATTAATTGGCAATTGTGCACATGTTGACAAATGACTTCCTACCCTCAAATAATTTTGCGCTAGTATAATTCTTATTGAAAAACATTTGTACTAATCAAACAGTACCATTTTTTTCCGTTTTCAATATATGCGTTGTTATAAAACCTTAAGTACAAGACTTTCACTTCCAGCAATTGGATATTGTCTAAAACAGGGGTTCCACAATGCCAAAAAAATATGTTGGGCATCTGACCTTTCGAAAAAAGGGAGATTCTCGAAAGAACAATATTATTTTATCATTACTCAGGAAGAAAACTCAAAAACACAGAACGTATGTAAATAAAGAATTATTGGAAATTGTCCGCATGTTGACGAATGAAATGCTATCCCCAAATAATTTTGGGCTGGTATTATTCTTATCAAAAAAATATATACTAATCAATTCGTACCAAAGTTTTTCCTTTCTTCAAGATTCGCGTTGTAATAAAGCATAAACTACACGACTCTCTCCTCCAGCAATCGAATATTGTCTGAAATCTATACAAAGAAGTTCGACAATGCCCCAAAATTATTTTGGACTTCCCGCCTTTTCGTCCAGAAATTGGAAAATTCCCGTCTGAATATTAGACCACTCTCCCATTACTCAGTAAAAAAATCAAAATTACTGAACGTATAGAAATAAGAAATTTATTGTAAATTGTACACATGTTAGTAAACGAAATGCAATTTTCAAATAATTTTGGGTTACTCTGGTTCTTATTGAAAAAAATATATATTAATGAAAATTACTTCAATTTATTTTTTGATCTTCAATTTTTTCGTTGTGATAAATCCTAAACTACATGAAATTCTCATCCAACAATCGAATATTGCCCAAAGCACATGCAAGGGAATACGATAGTGACCGATAATAACTTTGGGCTTCTCTTTCTTTCCCAAAAATTGGAAATTTCACTACGAACAATATTAGACTTTTTCACCACTTTATCATTACGCAGGAAGTAAACTCAAAAATACAGAGTAATAAAGGGTTTATTGACAACTGTACACATGCTGGCAAATGATATGCCACCCCCAAATAATTTTGGGCTAGTTTCGATCCTTTTAATAATAATATACTCTATTGAAACCATCCCAAATTTCTTTCTTGTTTTCCGAAAAAGCGGAGAGATTTCCCGCACGAACATTCGACATTTTGATCACTTTTTATTGCAAATTATGTACATTCAAAAATACTAGACGTTTGAAAATAAGGTATTTATTGGCAATTGTTCACATATTGGCAAAAAAAATGGGGCCTGAAATAATTTTGGTGTTGTCTTGAATTTATGAAAAGATGAACACAAATGAAAAGAATCCCAGTTTTTTCCGATCTTCAATATTTGCGTTCAGATAAAAGCTAAACTTCATGACTTTTTCTTCCAGTAAGCAAATACTGTCTGAATCACATACAATGGTGTTCGACATTGTCCAAAAATAATTTTTGTCAATTCCTTCCAAAAAATGGAAGATTCTCGTACGAACGATATTTAGACCTTTGGACCACTTTCGCGCGTCTCAGTAAATAAACTCAAAAATACAGAACGTATGGAAGTAAGGAATTTATTGGCAATTGTAAACATATTGGCAAGTTAAATACGACCCGCAAACAATTGTTGGCGTGGCGTTGTGGTGCAGCAGAAAAATGTTTTTGGTGTCATTAAAGACTGAAAATTATGGCGCATGAGTTTTTTAGTTATGAAATATTGGGGTGGTTCTCATTTTCTTATTCTCGTAGTTAAAGATGGGTTTCGAAATTTTGAAAAGTGACCAAAATTCGTACGTATTTACTGTACAAGAGTTTTCGAATTTTGAGTAAGTGCGGGTGCTTACTCTACCATTCCCAATTTTTGAAACCATAATCGTGGGAGGTTGTTGGGTGATAGAACAAATTCTTTAGGTGTCACAAAAGAACCAAAAATGAATCCAAAATTATTGGGCCAAAAAATTCTGTTTTGAAAAATTATGGAGCTTTATATTTTCTGTTTCCTAAATTAGGGGTGACTTTCAAAACTTTGAACGCCAACAGAAGCCAAAAAAATTCTGTTATTTCGAGCATGCAACAAATTTTGATTTTTAATTTAGCAAGAGTGCTAACTTTACCATTCCCTATTTTGAAACATTATTTTCGGTGTTTTGTGGGAATCAAAAATAATTTTCTTGGCGTCACTGTAGAGCCCAAAATTAGCCTAAATTTATGGCGCAAGAATTTTTTGAGTTTTCAGAAATTGGGGTGGTTTTGATTTTTTTCTTATTTAGGGGTGAGTTTCGAAATGTTGAAAAGTGGCCCTCGGGAGCCCAAAATTCACTTGTTTCGACCGAAAAAAAATATAATTTTGAGTAAGTGGGGATGCTAGCTTTACCAGCCCCAATTTGATACCTTAATTTCGGGGTACTGAGAAGTAGCCCAAAATTTTTGGAGGGGGTTGAAATTAGTTCAAAATTATGGCGCAAGAATATTTCAGTTTTTCGAAAGTGGAAATGCTAGCTTTACAGACGAAGGCTGTAAGGGAAAAGCTTTACAGGCTTTAAGAAACGTTAATTGTTTCTCTTTGTACAGTCCTGAATTTTGGAATATAAACGCGGAGTCATTTTTTTCCAAGAGCCCATAATTATTCTTAAATTTTGGGCAGGGTTTCAGATTTTTTGAATTGATTTTTAGATGGATTTTCTGAGTGGGAGCTGCTAGCTTTAGTCTAAAGCTTGTAGCGCCCACAATTTTGGGAAATGCAAAAGAGCCTAAAATTCGAGATTAGAGCGCTTAATTAGCCCATAATTAGCCTAAAATTATGAAAATAGTTTGGTTGAGATTGGTTTTTGGGCGCTGCTAACTTTAGATGACTCAATCGTTGCATTATGAAGGCAAACCGAGCAAGAGAAAAGAGAGAAGCAAAGATTAATGTGTAATAGAGATTAGTATTAATAATATTAAAGAAATGTGTATTTATATCACTGATGATATATCTTCTGTGCCTTTCTCTCCCGTGGCTTCGTTTGTGTGACTGTTAGCGTATCGGACTGTTATACACAAGTTCGCAGGTGCAAACCCGATCGATGCTGTGAATTTTTAAAGGCAAAAAAATCCTTCGTACACCTTCCTTCAGAAAGGAAGTAAAACCGGATATCCCATGTAGATTTACTGCATGTAAAAGATCCTCAAGTTGAAAAGTAGCCTCAGAGCGAAATAGAAATCGCCTGTTTCGTCGCCCAAGTAATACCTCCTTTCTCTGCCAGACGGTGAAAGGACCGTAGCGGAATTCGCATGGTCAGGGGGAAGAGCAGGCCTCATGGCAGCGTGTTGTAATAGTATATTATGCAACGAGTTTATAATGTAATACTTTACTGCGTAAGTACAAAGTTTTGAAAACGAGCGACGTTAGGAGCGAATTTTCAACTTTTGTACTAACGCAATAAAGCCATTTTATAAACGGGTTGCATACGCAATTTTTTGTATAATATTATAAAATTATTAGAAGGGATGAATTAATACTGAAACTGGAATTTTATTAGCGTGGTACCCTACGTACACTCGCCCCAAAAAATACTGTCATGTGAAATTCTATCTTCCCAACCAGGCACACAAACTTGCACACCCTTCGATCCGGGGGAGAGGTGAGTTGGCCAATCGCCGGCAGCTAGAATCTGAGTGTCTATATGATTGAGGCAAAACCCCAAGGGGCGGGAAAGATGCTGTCCAGGGAGGCGGGACATCGTCTATTTACATATGCGGTGGAAACATCGTTATCTATGGCTGCCGGCGGACATATTTTGCTTGAGCGTACGCCATGAGGGGAAAATATTTCTAAACAGGTGTTTTCTGTCGAGTATTTGTGTCAATAGACCAGTGAATATTTAGCACTTAAGCAACAATTACTCTAACATTACCAATCAATTTGCAACTCTTATCGAAACTGCTAATTTGAGATGTGACACAACTTTGCGGACCCTTCCCCGGCCGTTCTCGCGCATATTTCGGAAATGTTTATAAAATTGTTAATTGTTGAAAACTTGTTATTTCGCGTTTTTCTGTCCTGGGACATCGGGGGATACTCCCCGCTTTACAATAGCAAAATTTGGAAATTGTTTACAATTCGAAATTCCGTAATCCGATCGATGCATCTACCGTTCTCGAGATATTTAATTGTTTATAAGAACGTAGCAGCTCATAATCACCCCCCTTTCTTGGCACTCACTCCATTCGCTCTCCGCACACAAGTACTCTGAAAAGACAAGTTCTGCAATGTATCTCTTCCATTGTTCGCTGTAGACGCTTAATGCTGAGGGCGGAAGCGAAATCGCGGATTCGGTAGCGTCTCGAGGCGATAAACTGTGCCTCCGAGAGAAACCATTGCCATTACCATTTCTTCGAAAAAAAAAAAAAAAAAACACACACACAAAATTTAGCGATATCGTAGATTCATTGCAGTAACAATGTCTCGCATAACATGGTGAAAACTGTAGCATACTAACTACGCACATTTTTAAGGTTTCTATCTTTCCCTTTTATTCTAAACATCCATTAAAACTCCCGTTAAAATATTTTAATTCGTTTAAGTATAATTAACATAAACAAATTATCTGACAAATTTAATATCGCCGAAACGAGCAGTTTTTTGGCGAATATGAATAGAAGCCACAATATTTATTTATATCTTCTCTATTCAATAGTAGGACTTGGGTTGTAAATATATTTATCGGCTAGCAAGGAAACTGATTATAAAGATATATTGTATAGTGCATTACGTCGAAACGGTGGCTCATAGAGCAAATAGTGCCAATGATATTTTCTCTCAAGGGCAAGTTGAGTTACCGAAGGGTCGGGTATTCTGGAATTTTTCAATAACATTAGTTTGCGATAGGAAAATTAAATTTCATTTTCTCATAAATAGGAAAAAATAATTGTCGATAAAACCAATCACTTGCCGTAACATTTATTGCCACATCCAAATCATGAATCCTTTCTCACTCTAGAACGCCTCTTTCGAACTCTTTAAATATACTGCGAAATTTCGGATACATACACTCCTAGGCCGGCGTTAAGGAATATTTTTTATAATTGGGTTTTTACGTATAATCTCAAAAAATCGAGAGATGTAATTACGATTTAACGAAATTCTGCTAATAGTTTCAAACGTTATTACCTCCGATGTGGAGGTATTGTTGTAAAGCACAATATTGTTGGTTCAAGAAAAATAAAAATGTTGAGAGTACCAGTGGTGAATCACGAGAAATAGTTATACTGAATTAAATAATATAAGTGCTTTAATAAGCAACTTGAATGTATTACAAAGCAAGGCCTCTTAGCCACATACACAAAAACAATAAACATTTAACGGTCTCCATCCCAACCGTGTTTATACAAGAACAGTAGCATATTTAGTCGCCGTGTAAGGTCTGAGTACAACAGTTGGAATATATCCTCAACAGCCCCCCCCCCCAAGGACCGGACGGCTGCAGACCTTGTTGAGTCTCGAAATTGATGAGTTGCAAGCAACTCCACAGATTCGGTTTCGTTCAGAATTTTGTTAACATGTCGGCTGGCATCTAGTCTGTCGACATGTAGACTAATTCTGTTTCTCCAGACAATAGCGCCTCTCAAACGAAGTGATGACGAATGTCAAGATGTTTCGTTCTTGCATGGAAAACATTATTTTTTGCTAGCTTCTATGCACCAATATTATCGTTCATCAACTTTACCGGGGAATGAATACAGGAAGGTATTTGAATAGAGGAGGCCTATTTCCGTAGCCAAACGACTTAAGTGCATTGTCTCCTTCGTTGTCTCGCTATGTGACATGTATTCAGTCTCAGTCGATGACAATGCAACAGTTCGCTGCTTCCTTGATTCCCAGGATACGGGTCCCCCAGTAATTGTAGAAACAAATCCTGTAAAAGATCTGCGATCCTGAATGCATGAGGCCCAATCGGCATCGACAAATCCAATGAGATTTTTAGTCTCCTTGTCGGGTTCGTAGGTAATACATAGATCGATAGTACCCTTCAAATATCTGAGTTCCCTTTTTGCTGCTTGCCAATGAATTTTCCCTGTAAAAATTTTCATTTTTTGGCTTCAGACACTAACACTATGAGATATATCAGGGCGTGTCGCCACTGCCAAGTACATTAGTGCACCTACAAGCTGCCGGTACGGACGTTTCTCCCCGTCATTTTCTGACCTCCGAGTTTGGTACCAGATTCCATACGAGTAGCGACGGGCTTGAACTCCGACATGCCGAACCGGTACAGTATATCGTTTATCTTCTGACTTAACGATATACATCGATTATTTCTAGAAAATTCTATTCCTAAACAATATTTAGCTTCGCCCAAATCTTTAATTTCGAAAGAATTTCGTAGGAATTTGCAAAAATTGTCAATATCAGCCGATCGACCAGAAATAACTAAGAAATCGTCTACATATATAATGACTACTAAACTATCGTTTCCTGTTCCTTTTACATAGACACACAAATCAGCGGTAGAAGGTTGCATTCCAAATTTAATTAACTCTTCATTGATGCGTTTGTGCCAGCAGCGACCCTCTTGCTTCAAACCGTAGAGTGTTTTCTTCATTTACAAACATACTTTTGATCCAACCTTTTCAGAGTTATTCTAGCCTCTTCAAGTATGTCAGGCGATGTCTGTCCATGGGCGACTATAGACTCCAGTACTTCTCGTGTATACTCTGGCAATTCCATGTATACAAGTTCATCTAGCATGCCGTTGAGATATGCTGTAGTGACGTCAAATTGCCTAATAAACATATTTTCTTGTGCGGCCATGGCTATAGCTAAACGAATGGAGCTAAGCCGTGCAACTGGTGCGTACGTCTCATTATAATCAACACCTTGTCTTTGAGCGAAACCTCGAGCTACAATTCTTGTTTTCTGGTGTTTTTTCCATGTTCGTCGTATTTGTTTCTAAGAACAAAACGGCTTCGAATTGTTGCTCTGACGCGGGGGAGTTTTGCAAGGCTTTAGTTCCCACAGTTATTCTCGCATTCGTTACTCTCGCATTCGTTACTCTCGCATTCGTTACTCTCGCATTCGTTACTCTCGCATTCGTTACTCTCGCATTCGTTACTCTCGCATTCGTTACTCTCGCATTCGTTACTCTCGCATTCGTTACTCTCGCATTCGTTACTCTCGCATTCGTTACTCTCGCATTCGTTACTCTCGCATTCGTTACTCTCGCATTCGTTACTCTCGCATTCGTTACTCTCGCATTCGTTACTCTCGCATTCGTTCCTCTCGCATTCGTTACTCTCGCATTCGTTACTCTCGCATTCGTTACTCTCGCATTCGTTACTCTCGCATTCGTTACTCTCGCATTCGTTACTCTCGCATTCGTTACTCTCGCATTCGTTACTCTCGCATTCGTTACTCTCGCATTCGTTACTCTCGCATTCGTTACTCTCGCATTCGTTACTCTCGCATTCGTTACTCTCGCATTCGTTACTCTCGCATTCGTTACTCTCGCATTCGTTACTCTCGCATTCGTTATTCGTTACTCTCGCATTCGTTACTCTCGCATTCGTTACTCTCGCATTCGTTACTCTCGCATTCGTTACTCTCGCATTCGTTACTCTCGCATTCGTTATTCTCGCATTCGTTATTCTCGCATTGGTTATTCTCGCATTGGTTATTCTCGCATTGGTTACTCTCGCATTGGTTATTCTCGCATTGGTTATTCTCGCATTGGTTACTCTCGCATTGGTTATTCTCGCATTGGTTATTCTCGCATTGGTTATTCTCGCATTAGTTATTCTCGCATTGGTTATTCTCGCATTGGTTATTCTCACATTAGTTATTCTCTTCTTTACGAGGTCTTCCACGTTTTTCAGATCGCAACTTGCGTGGTCTCCCTGGTCTCTTCGTTCGTGTTGTTACCGCCGTTGTTTAAGTTATCTTCTTCACTTTTATCACTCTGATGATCGCTCGACGAAGAAAGTGGCTTACTTGACATTTGATTGATTGTACTCAAAGTCACATCAATACCCTGATCGTTGCAACTTGAATATTTGCGTGCTTGTGCATTGTAGGGAAATGAATAGGATAGAATGTCACGTTTGGAACATTATCTTTCATTCGGCTAATCTTATTTAAAAATTTAACATCACGTGACACTACAACTTTTCGCCACTCGGGGACATATACCCCTTCGATCTGTCGTCGTGGCCCAAAAATTTTCCGGCTTTTCCTCGTGGATCTAATTTTCCGATGTTCACAGATCTATTTAGAATATATACATAACATGCGAACACTTGTAAGTAACTTACGTTTGGAACAATCCCTGTCCATGCTTCATACGGCATGCGACCATTTAACGAATTACTTGGACATCTATTCCTCATGTAGTTCGCGGTAGTAACCGCTTCTGCCCACAAGCTGTCTGGAAGACCCAATTGTATCAAAAGACATCTCGCCGTTTCCATCAGCGTACAATTCTTCCTTCCTGCTATTCCATTTAGCTCTGGGTTCCCGGGAACGGTGAGTTGATGTTTGATTCCGGCGTTTCTCAAAAAATTCTCGAATTCCCTATTTAAATATTCTGTCCCATTGTCAGATTGGAATAGTTTAATTTTTGTGCCTTTTAGAGTCTGCATCATTTGCACAAATTCCTTGAATTTACTAAATACTTGGTTCTTGTGTTTTATAACTGCTATCTCGCAGTGGCGGCTGCTCTTTGAGGACTCTGGGGCGGCGCCCCCCCAGTAAAATTAACAAAGACGAAAGGTTTCAGAATTTACCAAACATGAACTGTTAAACAACAAAAATGTTGCATGATCTTTATATGGTATCAGAAAAAATAAATGTTTTTAGAATGAATGTGTTTGCATGGGCCACACCAAGGGTCAATGTTCTCAACCGAACCGTACACATGCGGACTCTCGGAGATCCGCCCCAGCCTTTGCCCAGGCCCTTTACGGAGAACGCGGCGTAGGAGGGGGAAGTGGGCGCCGGGAGGGGGGAGCATTGGAAGGGTGGCGGCAGAGTCCGAAGAAGTTTTCCGCACACGTAATGTTGTTGTGACCAGACAGAGTGCGTTAGCATATGCGATTCAAGTCATTGATAGGAATCAAGCCAAATTCATGTGTAGTGCGTTGAGTTGAACAGTTGTTAATGTGAGACTTGCATGTCGTGTTTTGATATTTAAAGTGTTTCATCATGAGTGGTATCAACAGTGTGAACACTATTTTAACTGATGGTAGTCAGAATCTCACTATAGAACAAAAAATAGAATTAAAGAAATTAGGGCCGCCAAGACCTCACTTAAAAATTACGCAGATTCAAAATGCCTGCAAAAGCAAAACTGGATACACAAGAAAATTCAATTCCTCTCTCTACAAATACGCAGACTGGCTATGTGGTTGTGACATAAGAAATTCTTTCATTTGTTATACGTGCCTTGTTATGAATGTTAGTGATCGTGCATGGACAAAGGATGGTGTATCAGACATTAAACACCTTGCCCAAAAAGTGAAGAAGCACAAATTGAGTGAACAACACATAAACAGTGGAATAGAATTTACCATGCTAGGCAAAATTGATATAAGGTGTCAGTTAGATTCAGCTTATAGAATGAGAATAAAGAAAATTAATGAAGATGTTTCCAAGAATCGTTACATTTTGAGTAAACTGATAGACTGTATTAAATTTTGCGGGAAGTTTGAACTTGCTCTAAGGGGACACGACGAAACAGATGGATCGGACAACCCAGGTATTTTTCGTGGTTTAGTTAATTTGATGGCAGAGTTGGACTCCACGTTAAAACAACATATTGAGAAAACAAATAATCGTGTGTTTCTGGGGCTTTCTAAAACCATACAGAATGATTTGTTGGACTCAATTTATGCTGTCTGTCATCAGTTGATTTGTGAGGAAGTATCTAGGACTGATTACATAGCTATAGAAGTAGATGAAACAACTGATTGTGCGACATTGTCTCAACTTGTGTTTGTTGTACGATATGAATTGAAGGGGAAGATATATGAACGATTCATAAACTTCGTAACACCAAGTGATCACACTGCAGAAGGAATTAGTTGTGTTGTGTTCAGTGAACTTGAAAAACTGAAAATAAACGAGTCCCCAAATAAATTAATCGCACAAAGCTACGACGGTGCGTCGGTTATGAGTGGCAAACAGAGTGGAGTGCAGGTAAGAGTGAGGGCAGTGTACGAGAAAGCACATTTTGTGCACTGTTATGCCCATCAACTGAACTTAATTATAGAGCGCTCTGCCACTCAGAACAAACAAGTGAGAATATTTTTTAGCAACTTGGAAGGCTTTTCAACGTTCTTCACAAAGTCGGTAAAAAGAACTGCGGTTCTTGACCAAGTTGTGAAGAAAAGAATTCCAAGGAATGCCGATACAAGGTGGAATTTTAAAGCCCGTTGTGTAAGCACTGTGTATAATTACAAGAATGAAATAAGTGAATGTCTGGAAATAATTGAGAATGATACAACTAACGATTACTCAACAGTAAGAAAAGCGATTGGACTGGGAAAACTTTTAAAAGATGCTGATTTTCTCTTTTGGCTTGAGCTTTTTAACAAAATTCTACCTCATTGCGATATACTTTTTAAACAATTACAACAAAAGGATGTAGACACCATTAAAGCCCAAAAGTATGTGTCAGAATTGAAGTCTTCCATACAGCGGACAAGAAATTCTCTTGACCTTGACCATCACTGGAATACCCAAAATAACGAGTCATGCAATCAGAAACGTGCTCGTTTCGAAGACAAGCTTAAAACTGTCGCGAAAGAAGTATGTGACATAATTCTAACCAACATTGATGATCGTTTTACATTCAACGACCATTTGTCGGCAGCCATATTATTTCAACCCACCTTGTTCAGCAAACACAAACTGTTATTTCCTGAAACAGAATTTCAAATTGCCATTAAATTGTACGATTTTAATGAAATTGAACTGCGACAAGAGTTGACTGTTATATACAACAGAAACGATTTTCAGAATGCAACAGGAGCTTTAACCCTCTTGAATTGTATTTATGAAAACAACTTAGTCGAAATTTTGCCTGAATCTGTAAAACTCTTGCGGGTTATCTGCACAATCCCGATGACAACTGCAGAAAGCGAAAGGTGTTTTTCGACTCTCAACAGAATAAAGACTTTCTCACGAAATACAATGAGAGAAGAGAGACTTAGTGCATTGGCTATGTGTTCTATAGAAAAAGAACTTCTGAATGCATACAACTTTAATGATCTTGTCATCAATCACTTTGCTGAAGGAAGGGAGAGGAGAATGGATTTCATCTACAAGACTATTAATTAAGGTAAGATTCTTGTCGTGGAGACTGTGTCTCTAACATATTTATTTCTTATATATACAGTCGACTCCGGTTATAGTGAACTTCTGGGGACTAACATTTTTGGTTCACTATATCCGAGGATGTCAAAATTAAACAGATTTTCTGCATAACGATTAATTTTATTCGCATGGAGATACAGAAAAACTCATTAAGAGCAGGAACTGAAAATTTCAATATCTTTATTTGTCCTTAAAAAATCAATTTCTTTTCAATTGTTTGCTTCGAACTTTTTCATTAATAATTTCTCTAGAACCTTCTCCAGAATTCGTGCACTCTCCGTAATTGATTCTGCATTGTCCTCTGTGTCTAACAATAAGTATTGTAATGCAGTCTTGAGACCCTCAATGCTTCTTGCAAAGTTGAAACCATCCCACTCTCTGAAGCCTTTGTACTCGCCTAATAACATTCGAGATGCTTTTGGTAGCGGGATGGCGCAAGCTGCTAATGAAACTGATCGCTTTTCCGCGCGGCACGGTGGATATCGCCAGGCTATTGCATCGCGCGCATCCTGTCGCCTACGCGCTTTGTCCCGCGGCATATCAAGTATCACCAAGATTGAAACCTAAGCAAGCAATTGCGCATCACCGCCGCCAGTTGTAGCCCACACAGGACACGACCTTTGTTTCCGCAGTTAAACTGAGCGGCATAAGGTCATCAGTAAGGTGCCCATAAGGTGTACTGCGTTGATCAATGATCAATTCGATTTCTCACTAGCAGCACCGAGGTCGTTTTGGCCAT
Source organism: Teleogryllus occipitalis (assembly GCA_011170035.1). Taxonomy (NCBI): domain Eukaryota; kingdom Metazoa; phylum Arthropoda; class Insecta; order Orthoptera; family Gryllidae; genus Teleogryllus; species Teleogryllus occipitalis. The sequence continues at coordinate 48,624 of BLKR01009325.1, forward strand.
GGCGGAAAAACCCTTATCGTTTTGGCCATGGTGTTATTTCCACCATGGTTTTGGCCAAAGAATCAACATTTACATCACTTGAGCGCGTTAGGGGTTTCTCTTCCTTTGGCCTAAAACCGCCCCCCCTACCTCGCAAAGCACCGGCCGCCACTGCTATCTCGCACCATCGACTTGCATCATCTATGAAAGTGACGATGTATCGTGCACCGCCATTCGATAACACTCGCATTGGACCGCAAACATCACTGTGAATTAATTCTCCAATTGACGTCTTTCTAACTGATTTCCCTGTAAATGGCTTTCACGTCATCTTAGCTTCTAAGCAGGTACTACAGTTGAAAGAAGAATCGGGATCATGAACTTGCATTCCTCGTAATGTAACATCTTCAAAGCTTCCCGGAGGGCTTTAATGTTTAAATGTCCCAAGTGGACATGCCAATCATAAAGTGAACAACTTGTCTTAGACTTGTTCAGCTCTGTTTGCTCTATCCCCTTGTATGACATTTCATTTAAATGTGATTCTCGTAAATAATGAAGACCTTTCTTTCGGCGATTAAGAAAATTTTATCGTTTGCGTACATTGAAGAACTTTTCTTTCGTAGATGAGTTGGCTTCTTGTACGCCGCCAAAGCGTTCTGCGATGCTTCTTGATAGCTAGATCTTCTGGAGTCGCTTTCCTCTACTATCTTTATTCGAAGAGCGTTTGGATTTTGGTAGATCGTCTCGCGACTCTATTGCACACCGGAAGTACTCATAGCTATGCGGCAGGCTATATGGAGGCTGTCTGGATAACATGTCGTCGTTAATATTTACCTCCATGTTCTTTAATATGTCGACAGCGTCAAAGAATCTTCTTAAATGCTCTCGTACGTCATCTTCTTCGCCCATTCGGCAAAGAATGACTCGTTTAAGCAATGTCGCCTTTCGAGCTGGACCAGTGGATTGGTATATATTTTCTAATCGTGTCCAAAGTTCATTCGCTGTCTTGCAGTCTTTAACTTGCTTTAATTCTGAAGGCTGAATTGTGAGTATGATGCATCGCTATCTTGCTGCTATCGCAGATAAAGCATCGCTATCTTTTTCTTATTCATCTATTTCAGCGGCATTCGTTCCATCGACTTTGGGTTCAGGTCTCTTCCTAATGCTTGTGACGTACTTCCAAGTCTTGTTTTTTACCAGCAAAGCTTTCATACGTATTCGCCATGTGTCATAATTGTCACGAGATAGCGATTCGATCCGTACCACTCCTGAAGACATAACAGCTTCTTTTATAATTCAGTTTAAAAAAATAAGTTTCTCGTAATTCGTAGTCGTTGCCAATTCTTCCAATATCAGAACTGAATTCTTTCATAATTCATACGTATCTGGGCCCATGACCATTGTTGAGAATAGCAGTGGTGAATCACGAGAAATAGTTATACTGAATTAAATAATATAAGTGCTTTAATAAGGAACTTGAATGTATTACAAAGCAACGCCTCTTATCCACAGAAAAACAATAAACAGTTATCGGTCTCCATCCCAACCGTGTTTATACAAGAACAATAGCATATTTAGTCGCCGTGTAAGGTCTGAGTACATCTGTTGGAATATATTCTCAACACAAAACACGTTAAAAAGAATTTCAAAGGAGTTTGGAAGTAAATTTTATAGATAAGTAAATTTTAATGACTGCATTTGCCGTTGAAAATATACAGAAAAAAATTAGTATCCTCGAAGTCATTAACTTGCCAACATTCAACTCTGACGGTCGTTGATGGTGTCCTGAGGCAGCGGATGTTTCTCATTTCCAACGTTTAATTTTGAATGCATTTTAGACATAAATTACACTCATAACGAATAAGCATTTCTTACCAAGAGGACGAATCCCAATACATGGACGTGAATTTAAACTAATGGCATTGCTTTTTACCATTTAAACATTTCAAATATCGAAAACTTGCCTTAAAACTTTCCGGTTTATTATAACATCAATTCGATTATTTAGTGTTTAATATATTGGCAAAACATTAAAATATACAAGATCTCAATTAATTCATGTCCTCACCAGAGGTTTGAGATTGTAAATACAATGTTAGGCTGATAAAATTAAAGAAACTATATGTGAGTGATTAAGTTGAATGATTAAAAATATTATGCACATGGCTTCATACAATGCAACTTGGTTTAATTAAAACGAAATTCATTTAATAGTTTAATTAATATATAATATATTTTCTTTTCCGTATCATTCTGTTTAAGGCCAGTAACATTACGTCTAAGATATTTAAAGTTTATCACTTGTTCAATAGTACAGTTTTCAATGTTCAAGAGTTATTTTGAGCGAATAGTTTCAGTTTGATTTCCATCATATTGGTTTTTACTTTCTTGCACTTACAAATGAAAGAAATGCGCCGGAAATGGCGAAGTTTCGACTGGATTTTTGCTTTACACAAAGTCTGTTGTAAAAAAATCAGCTCTTTAAAAAACGTCATGTACAATAATTTTAAACAAAAAAACAGCTGATTTCGCTTAATGAGTGTCCGAAATTTATGCAATTTCTAAAAGACCCATTTTCTCAAAATCCGCAAGAAATTTTTTTCATTAAAGTTTCTCCTTGTATTCAACAACGTATGGGAAATAAATAAACTAGTGGTGCTATAGAATGGCTTAGACTTTCTCGCAGTAGTTAGTTTTCTAATCTCTTTAGTCTGGACTAGCTTTTCGGATAGGCCTTTCTCTTTCCAGCTGCCTTCTTTTGTCGCCCAAAGGATACACATCTGCACATTTTTTCACAATTTCTCAATTTTTCGGCTCTCTAAAGCTACGAATAAGCTACGACACTATGAATAAACCGGACGTGTCTGTATGTGCTTTTCCAATTTGCAACTTTTCAACATTTTTAACTCTTTTTTTCTAGTATTGTAAAACGTATCTGACGTCAAATCAATTGTTGTCTCTCTCTCTACATCTGTATGAACTGATTTAAGTAAACTAATCAATGTATCAACATGAGATACAAATACAATACAAGGTCTGTCTCAAAAGTAATGCGTCGCAATTTTTTTACGCCATTACAAGTCGCGGAACGGTCAGACTAGTTTGGATACGGTGAGGGGAGGTTTAGCTTTCCAACGGTTCCTAGTTCAGTTGTCTCCGTGTCCTGGGGATGTTAGAACGTGCACGTTTGTGAGCTCCTGTACAGCAGTCGTGTCGTACTTGAAGACTCACAATCTTTCGATGAAAGATAACACGATCAAGATTTGGGAGAAGTGGAGCAAGACACCCGTGGAAACTTTCGAGATGTTTCATCCTAAGTTTTGGACACTTATCACCGGGGATGAGACGTGGGTCTTTGAGTACGCCCCAGAAACAAAGGGGCAGTGCGGGGAGTGTCACACCTCGGAGTCTCCGCGCTCCAAGAAGCACGAGCAAATCGCGCGTGAAAGTCATGCTCATTGCTTTTTTGACATAAAGGAGTTAGTGCACAGTGAGTTCATACCTCCTCGACACATCGTAAACGCCCAACTCTACAAACAGCTCCAGAGACTGAACGACGGGGTCATCCGCGTCCGAAAGAACAGCACTTCCTGGAAGCATCGCGACGACAGCGCGCAGCCCACACCGCCTTCGTTGTCGGGGACTATCTGACCCGCGTCGGTCAAATAGCAATGTCAGATGGCAACGCTTCCACAACCGTCCTACAGTTCCGACCTTATTCCGGCGAACATCTTTTTATTCCCTCAGCAGAAAAAGGTGATGAAGGAAACGCATTTCAAAACTTTGGACAACATTGAATCAAGTACGACGAGGGCTCTAAAGGATTTCTTCGCCAAGGACTTCCTGGGAGCGTACGACGCAAGAAAATCACGCTGGAAAAAATGTATCGACGCACAAGGGACATACTTTGAAGAATTTTAAGTTGCTGTACCTATCTGATTAATAAATTTGTTTTTTTAAAAAAGGAGACTTTTGGGACATACCTTGTAGTGCCTTGTTATGTGGAGGACAATTCTAGCGGCCGGCCGCATTGATCGATAGCTTTCCGTGGTTTCTCTGATCAAAACCAGCGAATACCGGGGCAGTATCCTACGAAACGAGCCACGGACCGCGCGTGATCTTTTCTTCCCATTCCTTGTCCTATCCTATCCTTTACTTACTGATTTCGCTTACGCTTAATTAGTGCCTGAAATTGATGTACTTTCTAAAAATATTATTCTCTCAAAACTAGCACGAAATATTTTCACTAAATTTTCTCCTCGTATGTAACAGCATACAGTAAATAAATAAAAAATAAACTTTGGTGCTATAGAATGGCACAGACTTTATCGCACTTGTTAGTTTTCTAAATTCTTTTGTCTCTATTAGCTTTGGGGTTATGTCAGATTCCTTTCCCACCTGCCATCTTTTGCCGCCAAAAGGACATTTTTCCACATTATCTCAATAGGATGCTTCGTAAGTTAGAATTTGTATATTATTTCATATTCCTTTGTTCGTTTCTTCCATTCGAGCTTTTGTTATCCGTTTACAAAATAATCTTTTAGAAATTATTTAAAACCTATTTTAAATTGCGGTCTTAAAATGAGTTAAATATGAAAACGAATAGATGATTTCGCTTTGCATAATAAGATGTGGAAATGAAAAGTAATCCGTGTAAAACTAATGCGAGTAATTTTGACGAAATATTATATTTAATTATTATCTTTATCAATCCATTTTCATTTTCTTGCCGGCAGTACCAACAATGCTAATTAGCAAAATGTGTTTCTCACACTAATTAGCGGTCATTGTTGCTTGTTGCAACACAGTGTTGTAACATCGCAATGATAACAAGAGGGCGAGAATGACGGCCACGTTATTATAAACTAATAAATTTAAAAATATGTATTTTTCATGCTTCATTTCTTTAAGAATTTTTCAAACGGTAATTGAAGTGCAAGACAGAAATTGTCATATTATAATATAACATAGCCATTAACAATATCGCGAGAAAGTACGTGTTGTTGTATCACCACTAGTTTAAGTAGATTCCACTTCCGAAAAAATATTTTAAAGAAATCATCTGAATTGTCTGCATGCAAATACACTAAACAGTTTTATATGGAAGAAACCTAAAACATTTTGAAGTTTACAAATCTTTGTATTTTTTCGTGTTTCAGCGGTTTACAAATTAAATTAAACCGCGCAAAATTAACTAATGAATTTTTGTTTTTTATTGATAACTTAGATAGCTATGATCATCCATGCAATGTGTTAAAACAAAATATTATTAATCACGTGTTTTATAAAATAGAAGAGAAGAAAAGGGGGGTGATGAAAATTTTGGAAATTTTTTTCTTGGCCCGGAACATATTCCACGCGGAGTTTGTTCAACATGTTTGGAAGCCTTCGTTAAAATTTGTATTGCGCTGAAGCCTTTATTCAAACACAAGTCCATTTTATAGCGAAGTGTAACATGGAGAAAATGTTAGAAAGGTGGACACTATTTCATGTATAAGACTTTTCTTTACTTTACTTCACAATATCCATATTCTAGCAGAGATCTGCTTGCGGGTAGTGAACGTATAATTAGAGACACGTTTTTGGTGAACCACGTGACACTTTTTTGGTGATAACGTGAAAATGGTTAATATTTAATAAAAATAATATATTATTGATTTCAAACATATTCCTCAATTGATAGCATACTTTAACGCTCGCGATTAAACGCGAATTCTTAGCCTACAGGCGAATTTAACTCTTACTTACGATATTAGGTGTGTATTTACGAATAAAGGTTTTCCGTGTATTTTGAAATGTAAGCAGTTGTGATGTTATGAAATATTTAATTTTTTATAATTCGGGAGATTTGGAGAATCTGGAGTCCACCTGCAGCACTGTGCAGTTTCAATTGAGTTTAAGACGGAAGACCAGAGCCTTTTAAATCCCCATTGGAACTGTGGATAAACCTCCAGAGTGCAACAGTAGGGGCGTAAGTGTCACCCGGTTTGGCTCAGTGAAACGTTCGCCTACATGGTATGAAGCGAATTCAACACATTTATGGAAATTCGAAATATGTGGGAATCAAAGATTTATAACGATAATATCTGCTGGTAGAAACCGTGGCTATATGAAGCGCGTGCATCAAAGCGGTCTTTTCCACCGGCTGCAACTAGCTGTGTCCCTCCCGCCCAAGCTTCACTCCAGTAACGTCGCACAGTGGGGCCAAAGGAGGGGAAAGTTAGCAAAAAGTCCAAAATCCAAATATACTTCAGAAGCTCCCTTTCACATGAAAGGGATAGCAAAATATCTCCTTCATCGTTTCACGATCAGGAAAGGAAGGGGGAAATTACGTCACTCCATTCAGTGCAAGTTTGAACTTCTTCGATCGCGAGGTGTATTTTGTGGTGTATTTTTCCATGCAAATATTTTTGCGCTCTCGACTAGCAGTACGTGCAGACTCGTACGTGCTATGGATACAATACCTGGAGATATGCACTTTGAATATTTATTTCTATTATTATATTTATTTATTTCTAAATCATATTCCTTGAATAATTATGAAATAATTCCAATTAAAAACTTCACGTTTCACAATGGAATGAAATTTTTAAATCAGGTTTTTCATATTGTCTTTTAGTTCCCTTCTGGGTGTTTTCGGGCTATGATATTAACTGAATCTGATTCTCGAATTCATCTGTTTTTCAAAACATTAATCAAAGTTTGCCCATGTTTGCTCCATTTTGTGTTAAGGTACTTTGTTTATGATGATTCACATTTAGTTTTGTTAGCCGTTCTACCTAGAATATTCTTTTTTAATTTATCCCTTATGATCTAGAACTGATAGCTCTTTATTAACATATCATCTGTACGGTGTTATTAAACACCAAAAAGAAAAATAACGGGAAAATGGAACCTGGTAGAAATAAAGTGCTTCGCAGGCTGTTAACTGCGTCTAACTCAGTGATTTCACAAATGGAATGGAGAAAAATTACTATAAAGACATTGGATTTAGAACTTACACCATGTTAATGGCTTCAAATACAAATTCACTTTTTGAAGAAGAGTCACAAATGAAAGTTCTGACTTTCAGGTTCTGTAAATAAATATTTAAAGTTTAAACAATTAAATAAGTCATTATTTAATTATAAAATTATTTTTATTGCCCAAACTTCCGAAAAAACGCTTAAAAATACTTTTTGTCACGTTTTCCCCTTTCTGGCCACAATGTGCGTCAGCAGCAGCCTAATTCACATGAACTATAAAAAGTATCCATTTAATGTACATTTCCATTTCAAATGTTGATAGTAAAAGAGCCCTCTCAATATATCATGACAAAACAGACCGTACAAAACAGCAAATCTTACACCAGTTGACTAGGAAACAATGTGAACACGTTTTTTTGTTAGTGGGTAATTGTTAGGGCCGAGTAGTTTATGAATTATTTGTTTCGTTTTTGCTTATTTGTATGCAAACTTGAAATTTACAAATTTTAGACTATTTTTATTAAAAATTTAATATTTTAAATCATGTAAATTCATGTTTACATTTTTTGCCATATATCTGACATTTGTGCATATTTAAGACTTATTTTTGTCATGTTTTAACTCAATTTGAAACGATTTGTTAACTTATTTTCACAAATTTTGACTCCTAAATGAAGGAACATTTTGATGTCTTTAAAATCGTGGCCTTGGTGTTGGTAAACAAGTTCAAATGCAAGATCGGATAAACTATTTTGCGAGTTGAGGACACCCCCAGTGGCACAGGTTGGGTCAATGAGGCTCTCCCCAACTGAAGTAATCCGTATCAGGCGAATACATTACAACTAATTGAGTTCAAATGTGCGAAGTTTTCGCATGGGTTCAGCTAGTTGGTAAATAAATTTACCATAAATAATTGCTTTAATTAAAATAATCAGTACTTTCTTTTCGTCGCTTTTATCTAGCTTTCGGTACGTTTTTGCGCAGATATTGAACGTTTTCATTCACCATCAAATCGTGTGCCTACTTGTAATGAATCGCTACCATTTTGAGAAGACTGTGTTAGCTGACTTCCGTATTGTGGTTTTGGAAGGATTTTTGCTGTTATTTTAGTATTTGTTATTTTGAACGAGCGACGTTTACCTGAAAGTGAGTCCACAAAATACGACGGACCCACGACACTTTGTTACAGCAACTGTTAGTTCGGCACGTACCATGATTTCCACTAACTTTGCGGGAGTTCTGTATTTTCAAACAAAACAATTTTATCAATATTTTAGCAGTGAATCACACACTGCATTATGTGGGCCTCGCAACAAGAGTTCTTACTAACAATATCGAGTCAAATTGGCGACATTAACAAATAAGATTGTCTCGCGGAGAAGTGTATGTCATTTAAGATGTGGCCATTTTTAGCAAAGACGAGTAACGTTAGAGACAATAGTGTAAAAGATTTAATTTAAATAGTTTTGGGAAATGCACTATGGTTTCTGAGGCCCATATTCGTGGACAAAATTAATAACAATAAATTGTGAAGAATGTACTAAGGGTACATGCATCATACACGTTGTAACGACAAAACCATACAGAATTCTGCAAAATAGTACAAAATTTCCAAATGATTTTCATTTCTTTACTAAAATGTTGAGTAAATACATGTCAACTTAACTCTTAGTATTCACTAATTCTGGTCTACAAAACATCTACTGGAGTTAAACTATCTTTCAAATTTTCTCCCTTGTCTACAAAACATCTACTGGAGTTAAACTATCTTTCAAATTTTCTCCCCTTCTCCCCTCCTCCTTGAGAAAACCAACATACGACGTGGGAATGTCTTCGTGCTAACCACACGCACCCACTTAACCCATGGCCGCGAGGCCGGGATGCTGCTGGTAGGCCATGGCCCGTACGGGGGCTGTCACGCCAAGTACAGACAGACTAATAGAATAGACCGTGGCCCGTCAAACCTCGCCGATTTTTCGAAAGGTAATTCAAATTTTGAAGTTATCGGTAGAACAAAAATTCCCAGCAATGGATTATGTAGTAATTTTTAGGATCTCTGAATTGAATTTCGCATTACAACTAATTGCTATGAAAAATACATTCCTGGAAGATAGCAAAATCACCGGTTTCAAGAAAAATCATATAAACATGAAAACACAGCACACTTTTCAATTTCACCTCGGCTCGAAGGCTCGGCCCGGAGACCGAGTGGGAAAGTACCAACTTCACAAGCGATCCTCGCGACAAGGGGACCAACAATCAACAAAGTGGGTGCAAAACATAACTGAAGTGTTTACTTCACATAATGGTATAGAGTTAATTTATGAAAGTTGAAAAATCGCATTTTGGCCACAGAATTGGTACTAGAAACCATAGTGCGATGGTCGAAGTTACAAGAAAGTTAGAAATATTAAAACACGGAACCAAAGATGATATCTATCAAGTACTTCAATTCCTATCCATCCCTACGTTTCGTACTATTTTGCGCTACAGTTGATACTACAACTGCATGCGGATTTGAAATTGGTATCATCGAACAAATGAATATCGTGATCCGCTCATAAGATTATAAAAATACCCAGATAGTGTACTTCTTCCCATAAGCTTGACCTTTCCATTGTCGCAAACTATTTATATTTTGTTTTCAGCCCCTCGTGTACGACTTATATTCTAAACACAAGAGCACTTTGAGGCAATTAAACAAGCGACAAAGCCACAATGATTATTGCGGGGACCAGACGGGTTTACTCGTATACAATATGAATTATTAAGCACCAAGCCGTTGCTACTACACTACTTCTACTACAGTAAAGTTAAATTTTGCTGTTAATAAGAAAAAAAATCTCCAACAAAATAAGGATTCATTCCAATTATCATTACACCATTAATGGACTTACCGAGAAGGATTGGCCATCCATCATCTGTGCCAAGAATTTGCTCGATGCCAAGTACTTGTGAAAGCAGCAATCCAACTGTCACAGCCAATTGGTTAACCGTACCCAGACCACCTCTTAAATTAAGAGGTGCGATTTCTGAGATGTACATTGGGACCAATGATGTATTCAGACCTAAAACACGGATTCGCAAGTATTAAACACTACTGTATCATATATACAAATATTGCATTATTATTATCATTATCATCATGAACGAAACAGATTAATCTTAACGACAGCAAATCAACCAGACACTACAACAGTTCAGTATAGCTCAGTTGCATTTCATTTCAGTGACTGGTTGATTTTGGTTGCTAGGATTAATCTGCGACTTACTAACTCACGGAAAAACTGGTTCACAAATTAGTACAGTATAATAACAATCACGTAATCGAAAACAACAACATATAATGATTGACTGTCTTCTCCTCAAGAGAGCCATCCCTCAACGACCCCAACTGAGGGAGCCGTCCATCTTCCTTTGGAAATACTGTGCCTTCTGCCCGTCGATCGGTTGTCGATAAGGGCTAACGTAACTCACCTCCCTTCATAGACGAAACTTCGGGTTTAAGGGTCTACAACGCATCGGTTAAGAATTACGCAGAGTCGAAATGTGTGACACAACACTGTGCTTTCGGGTTGCGTGCCTACTCTCTTCCCTAAATCATTATCTGCGTTCTAATACGGTCTTCAATCTGTAGGACTAGGAGATGCAATTCCCTCTCCAGCAGTAAAAGGCAGTAGAAACAGCAGAAAAAAATAACACTGACTTGGTACCAGAAGCCAGTCTTCCCCAAGTTTCTGTGCTATACAGGGAAATACGTAAGAGGGAGAAATTTCAAATAGTTCTTAATGCTTTCCAGAGAATTCGCAGGCGCAGGGGAGACACCGCATGTTAACCGCGGTAACTTTGGGGTAGTCAAGCATCCAGGGCGCGGAGACGGCAGGGTGCGCAGTTGGACGGTCGGCGGGCACCCCAAAATATTGCGGCAAACAGTCCTTCCCTGGTCGTTCGTAAGTTTCGCTTCTCTCAAGTTTTTGTGAAAATTGTATGTGTGAATGATCCAGAAGCTAGTGGTTCCTGTGATTGTGTTGTAGAACACTTATTAAGGACTGAATTTCATAGTATTGGGTTTTCAGAAAAGCTCAAAATAAAAGTCTACGATAGACCCACAACAGACTTTTCAGGTTTGATTGCAAAATGCCAAGACAGGAAGCGAAATCACAGGAGACACTTCTGTATTCTAGACACAAATGGTTAAAGAGTTGTCCTAAATTGATGGACGTGTCTTATTTTTAGTAGTGATGTATAGTAACGTCTGGGCAATAGAATGATTCGACAATATAATTTCCCTTCTTAGTTCTTTAGGCAATGATGAAAAGACAAGAAATCATGTATTTTGTGCCTTTAAACTGTGTGATATCGGTAATATCAGACAAGATTTGCAACTAAATGCTCAGAAGGCTTTTCAAAACTCGAAACCCAAGGAAATAGTTTTAAAGGAGAACAGGCAGATACTAACAAGACTCGTAGATGTCTCCCACTTAGGAAAGCCGAGCTTTCAGGGTCGCTATGAATCACAAACATCATTTAATAGAGAAACTACCTACTAGAAACATTAGATTTACTCATAACGTTTGACGAACTCCTCCATGATCTTTTACATTATGCAACAGTTTTCAGGGGTATCTACTTCATCTGCTATCCAGAACGATTTAATCCAAGCTGCAAGAGATGTTATGGCACATACAATTACAAAGGAACTTGCCTCTGTCAGTTTTGTGGCTATTCTTCAAGACGAGTGTTCAGACATAACTAATAAATCGAAGCTCTATACTATTTTGAGTAATGTGGATAAATCGGGTGAAGTTCACGAAAAGTGCATGGGCTTTACAGACGTCAGCGTTGATAAATCTACCGATGCGCTCTATAACCATGTCACAATCTTCAATAATTTTAATATAGGCGAGAAACTTGTTGCTCAACACAATGATGGTGCGGATGCAATACCTGGCCATTTAGGCCAGAAGTGAAAGAGAGAGTTATTTGTGCATTGTTACCGTCACATCCTGAATTTAGTTTTGCAGCAGGCAGCAACGTGCAATGACAAGTGTAGATTTTTCTTTCAAACTCTGACAGCCTACTCTTTCTTTTCACGTTCGACGAAGAGAACAGAAACTAAGTTCTTTTATGAACAGAAAGCTACCGAAACCGGCACCAACACGCTGGAACTTCATCTCTTCACTCGTCAACACTGTACAAGATTAACGGAAAAATTTAATATTAGTTGAACATCTTACAGATTGAGAAAACAATGTTCATTGGGAACCATCAACATGAAAGCATAAGGTTTTCTTTCCTTTTTGAGTCAATTGGTTATTGCCTTCCTCCTTAAAATATTTTCAGTAATTTATAGACGTACAGACGTTCTTTTCAATATATTACAAGACAAATCTATGGATATGTATAATGCAATTCTAAAGTGCTACAAATTATAGAATGTTAAGAGAAACTCAGAAGAGAATTCAAACGCTTTTGGCGATGGCTTCAAACATTTCTTCCGAGTTAATAAATGAACATGCCAAAAGAAAAGAAAAAACAGCGAACCAAGTAAAGTCCCGTTCATATTCTTATGTTGAAAGAGATTCTGAACAACGTACTCGATCGAAGAAATACATTTAGCGATGGAAGTTTCAGTTTCATTGCCCTTCTGGATTCCTCAAAATTTATGGACTAAAAAGCATCTTTCCCTGAACATCTGAAATCAAAGCTATTGAAATCCTATGGTTCAAACTTTGATTCAATTCGTCTCAAAAATGAATCGAGTGTTGTGTACTTGTCTAAAGATACGATTTTCAAGAGGAATCTGTCAGATTGTACAAATCATGAACAAAAGACTTGGTGTGGGTCCTATTGGAAGTATACAAATAAGCATGTATAGTTTTAACTCTGTTACCTAGCACAACTTCAATTGAACGGTCATTTTCCAACTTGAATAGAGTGAAATATCACTACATATCAACTATCTACCAAGAAAGAATTATCTTAGCTTGTCTATTGAAAAGCAATTATTTTGTATACTTCGTAAACATGTTAATAAATATTTTACACATGATGTTTTGGAGTTATTCCTGAAGATATCTTTATCAATGACCTGACATTCCAGTAAACACAGTATGTACAATTTATTATCCAGAATTCACGTACAACGTGTAGGTTTCACTTTTAAGGAAACTATGACAGAGGCAGATCCATTAGTTGTGGTATACTCAAAATAATGTTTAAGATTCGCCACTGATTGTAAGCAGATTCCAGGTTTTTTGATCGATGATTCGAAAATCTTACTCAGTCCAGTCCACGGTCTTCGGCTACAGGCACAACCAAAATATTTTGTTTCTATTGCAGATATTTTATTCCTGGAGTTCAGAGCGGACTGCAGGACAACTCTCACTCTTCTCAAATACCTCCTGCGAATTCTCTCTTTACTGTGTTCTTCGAGATGGTCTTACATTCTTCAATACCCAGATATCGATAAGTTTTACCTGGCTCAAGATCTTGAATCACAGTGTCAACTTCGATGTTCTCTGACGTCATTTTGCCCCTCTAAATTGATTTTTGCACACTTGTCAACACCAAACTTCATCCAGATGTTATTGTTAAAATCACTGATAAAAAGACAGCATCTGGGTGAGAATCGCTTCATTCTTAGCAAACACTTGAAGATCATCCATATAAAACAAATGTGATTCAGGTCTTTCATCATCATGGCGCTTGCAACCAAAAAGTCAGTTTGCGACAACTGTCTAGATAGTGGGATCAACCAGCAGGGGAGAGGGATAGGGAATCTCCTTGAAAAATTGCCCTGTTAATCTGAATACTTCTTGTTGCTACTACTTCCTTCCCGCTGTGTATTAGTAACCTGTAATTCCACGACTTCATACTTGCCTTGCAAAACTCAATAAGTCTAGGACGAAATTGTCTGAATTCGTTGAGATCATGCTTGGGTTTTCTCTTTTAACTTCTCAGCTACCATTAGCCTTGTGTCATTTTGAATTTTATATTTTTGTTCAACATTGAGTAGTTTTCGTTTAGAGGTGTGCGCTGATTTAGATGCAGCAGCATATTTCATGTCGAGTGTGGGCTATCGGTTTCATAATTCTTTTCACCCGTGAGGGAATGGAGCTCTTTACTCCGGCTACCGGCCGTCGGTGTTCTTGGCTGGCCCCATAATCTGAAATACCAGATATCCAGTTGCATACGCCAGGCTGCTCCAACTCGGCCTCTCGCAGGCACGAGCGCCCGTGTGTATTCGTGGCTAGCCCAGGAGGAGGAGCTCTAATCACTCTCTCTTCGCTTTTCGTGGAAGCAACACGAGTAGTGCGATGATTGACAGACGAAATCACAACCCCTTTTTGTGTCTCACTGGATACCATGCCATCGCCGATGCAGTTGGAGATAATAGATTCGCAGAACTCCGTAATTCTAAAAGACAGATATTTTAATATTCTTAATTGATCGCGATGGTATCAGAATTCACATGTGGAAATCTTCCCAAAGCTTCATAAAATGCAGCTATGCTATGTTCTCTCAACATGTTGTGGACAGTTTTTTCTGCAATGAAAACAAAAAATAAAGAAACCAACTTCAGAACAAGCCATTGAAAAGCGTTCTATGCATCGCAACAATTCAAGGACTGACACCAGATATTGCTTCACTTGTTAAGAAAAAATAATTTCATAAAATATTTTAGTTGAATTAAATCTAATTTTACGTATCCTGTTAAATTTGAAGGTTTCTTTCTGAGTATGAGCCTCGGTGAACCCACCGCTTCCTGCTTCGGCTATCAGCAACGAGTTGTCGCGAAAGGCCAAGGCCAACTCGCGCCCCGAGCGCTTCTATTTCGCCTATCGCAGGCAGCGAGCGTTGGCAGCAGTCTGTGCTCGCCGGTCTCCGCCAGTGCCCGATGTGGCTCCCGGGCGCCCGCTTGCTCGCCCGCGGGCAGGTGAATTGGAATAGCCTGGCATACACGATGTGATTCATTTCAGTAATATCTAGATCTCTACCTGGGGTCTGTACAATCTCATTTAAGACATAATTTCCTGTCACTATCGCTCTCTCGGCTTTAGAATTTTCGTATATTCTCCTCAACGGTGCATGAGATTCGAATGGAACGCGTTCCATTTTGCGTAGAAGGTTCTGCATCATGCCCTTACCGTATGACTGATAGCCAGATGAATTTTCGCCACGGATGGATGTTTCACTGGGAAGAGATGAACCTTCAACAGGACCATCGTTTTCAGGGATGTTAGATGGTCCTAAAAGTTTGTCGTGTGGATAGTTCAAGCGAAGATCCGCATTTCTCTGAATGTCTGCAAGATCTTGTGCTGCGAATTTTCCACTGCTGAGTATGTGTCGTCGGTGACTGGCACATTTCTTTGAATTTAGGTAGATCTCGTATCTGTATTCCGCTCCCTCCATACCTTAAAAACTTCTATTTCTGAGCCCCGATTTCTCACGTTCGCATAGTAAAAAGCACCACATCACCTCCTTTAATTCATCCCGTGTCCATCCCTGGGGATGGCTTCGAGCTACTGCCGACTCTTGATACCTGGGACTAATATTTGTGAGTTGGCCAGATATCGACAAGGTGTCATTAGCTCGGTTTCTGAGCAGATGTGTGACCTTGGCACATCGAGGCACGTTAAGATTCATTACATTGCTTGTTCTATCCATTTTGCTCGTTGGTTTTAAGGAACGTTTCGCAGGAAGGAAGTTCGAGCTCACAGGTCACACTTAACCCACGGGTTATTTCCTGTCAGCACTGTGACCTACGGTAGTCCCCGGACATCCCCCGCAGGGCCCAGCAAGGATCCCTCCGATCACACGTTGGCATTTCTAAACGCTACGAAATTTTCACTCGCTGCTAAAGGCAGCCTCCTTCTCTGGCTAATGCAAGGTTCGGGCCTCCACTCTAAACAGTGGGCTGGCATGCTAACCCATTTTCTCTCTAGTACTGTCCATGGGCCGATAACAGGAAGTCCAGACTTTCGTGACCTTACCCTCTCTACTTACTCCTGGATACTCCTCTGGAGTTCCTCTTCGTCTCAACCCATTTTTCTCTCACCTTCAACCCATTCAGCATGGGAGGCCCTACCAGTAGCTAGGCTGCCACATGCATAGCTCTCAAACTCACAGGGGTTCTGCAGCTCCACCACCAACTACAAGGTCATATACTCCTTAGGTGGAGTTGTTATTGTTATAGTTGTTGTTATTATTATTATGATTTCGTTAGGGTAATGTAGGGATCACGAGACAATTTCAACACTTCCGTCTAAGTTGTTCCTTCTTCTTCCTCCTGTACTCTATTTTCTCAGTCACTTTCATTTTCGCATCTTCGGACCATTTTGAATCAGTTTTCCTCTCCTACTATTGCTACCCTTCATTTGTTGCAATTTATTTTTAAAAATCTCTATCTTAATTGTTTCTTCTTCTTTTATATTGTTTCTTTCCATATTTTTCTTAACTTCCTGAACTCAGGTAATGGTAGATTTATTATTATTATTATTATTATTATTATTATTATTATTATTATTATTATTATTATTACACATATTATTCACATAGCGCTATAGCTACCACTGTTATTAATTGTTATTAAGAATGAATTATAATTAGTGTGGGATTGTGCGTATCGTGCACCGGGGTTGGCGGCGCTATCTGGCAGGTGCAGCGCGCAGAGAACAGTGTGCGTTTGAACGTCGGCAGCGAAGGACTGTGTGTTTGAAGGTCGTGCGGCGGCGGCGAAGGGAAGAATCCTGCGAAAGACATGAAAGTGGGTGTTGCAAGATAGGGGGGAAACAGGGAATGCATTGTGTAGCAAGTTGTTAATGAAATTGACATTGTTCAAAACCTATGTTTTCATTTGAAGAGCTTTTCGTCAAAATACAACCCCCACGTTAGTAAATTACGATATAATATATAACTATTTCTATTAAATTAATAATCAAATAATCGATAAACTAAACATAATCGGTAAAGAAAAAATAAATATTTGGCCGGTTTAGACGAATTTCCGGATTGCTTGTTAAAGACTTGTGTGCCTGCCATTTTACACCCGTTAACTCACACATTTAATGCATCCTTATGCACTGGAACTTTTCCAGATTTTCAAAACAGCTAAGATTAAGCCGCTCTTCAAAAGTGGCAACAAAAATTAAATTCAAAATTGTCGGCCAATTTCTCTTTTGCCAGTTTTTTTTTTTTTCAAAATATTAGAGATACTTTTTACGTACGAATGGAAACCCTTCTCAGTAAACTCGACGCACTTTCAGATTGCCAACATGGAATTAGAAAATCAAAATCTACGGAAGCAGCCATGTTTTCTTTTCTTAAAGATGTCGCCCCATAAAAACGAAGCACCTATTGGATTATCTTTTGATCTTTCAGAAGTTTATCACGCCATTGATCATAGCATTTTACTTTCAAAATTACCTTCATATGGAATCCGCTGGTTTTTTTTCGAGTGAATCCGTTTTAAAATAATATGCCTGACCTTTTTTAAAGAACTACTTTGATAGAACATTTCATTAAAAGAACTTATCAAACAAAATTAAATTAAACAAAATTCTTGTTATGCAATGATAATTTTTGTTGTTGTTTGCAATTTTCGAAAATACAGTGTGTTCGCTGTTCGAAGTTTCAATTTCTTTCCCGTTCTTTGCTACAAACGAGAAAAGGTCTTGAACATGTACTGTGATTGTTTATTCAAGGCTATTTTGGGACCATGGCAAAAGATTAATAGAATTACGGTGGAATGAGACATTTGGGAACATTATTACGTAAAAAGGAACAAACGACGTTCGATATGGACGCGAGTGACGTAAATAAAAGAGGCCAAAATAAGAAATGACCGGTGTCATTACGTGAAGAATAAAGTGAATACGTTTTCAATGGGACACATGAGTAATTTTCGGGTATAACAATATACAATAAGTAGACAAATAGTCGTGAGAATGGCACAGACTTTCTCGTATTAGTTTTCAATAGTATTTGGTCTGGGCTAACTATTCGGACTTGCCACAAACTCATGCCAGCAGCCATCTATCGCCGCCCAAAGTACATTTTTTGAAATTTTGTCAATTTTTCGGTTTCTTAAGAGAAAAAAACGAAATATTACTGTAAGAATATGAAAGAAGAGTAAAATCTCGTCAATTGCAATTTTCATTAAAAAATATGGAGTAGTTTTTAAGAAAATGTCGTTTCGGCGTAAATGCGAAATTTGAAGCTCTTTTCACAAAATATTTTTGAATATTCTAAAAACTTTATTAGAAGTTATTTGAAGCACATTAACACACAAATGAAATATTGTTTACAAATCGAGAGAAATGTGCATATTAACGGTGTGAGAGATAATCCAAAAAATTTACATATGAACAATATTTAAAAAACCAAACAATACAGCAAAATTAACTTTATGTCATATAAAAGAGTGCAATTAGTACAAGTAATGGAAAAGTTTGAAAAAAAAACAGTAGTTTTCGAGAAAATGTCGTTTGAGCGTTTCTGAAAATGCGGAATTTTGAGCTTATTTCTACAGAAAAGTTTTGAGTTTTCGAGAAACTTTATAATACATAATTCTTTAAGTTCATGTATCCATAAATGCAATAGTATGAACAATCGTAGCTAATATAAATATTAACATGAGACAAAATCAAAAAATTACATTTTTTGTAGTATCTGAAAAAAAACAAAGAATAGAAGAATAAGGCATTTAGAGCATCTTATAGAGTACATTTAGCACTATCCCTACCAAAATTTTAAAGAAAAAAATTGGAAACGTTTTCGAGAAAATCTTATTTTTGTTATTTTTAATATTCCACATACAGCAGACATAATTGCGGAAAAATTAAAATTTTCAAAAAATGTACCTAACCTTAATGAAAGAATCAACTATGGAGACAAAAATTACTTGAATAAAAAATCTTTATCTTCAATTATGTAGTTGTTACCAACAGACCGACACAGAGAGAAAGACAGAAAGAGCGACACAGAGAGAAAGACAGAAAGAGAGAGAGAGAAAGACAGAAAGAGAGAGAGAGAGAAAGACAGAAAGAGAGAGAGAGAGAAAGACAGAAAGAGAGAGAGAGAGAGAGGGACAGAAAGAGAGAGAGAGACAGAAAGATAGAGAGAGAGAGACAGAAAGATAGAGAGAGAGAGACAGAAAGATAGAGAGAGAGACAGAAAGATAGAGAGAGAGAGATAGAAAGATAGAGAGAGAGAGATAGAAAGATAGAGAGAGAGAGATAGAAAGATAGAGAGAGAGACAAAGATAGATAGAGAGAGACAAAGATAGATAGAGAGAGACAAAGATAGATAGAGAGAGACAAAGAGAGAGACAGAAATATATAGAGAGAGACAAAGATAGATAGAGAGACAGAAAGATAGAGAGAGAGACCGAAAGATAGAGAAAGAGACCGAAAGAGACCTGAATGTTATTGAAGATGCGAGAACAGCTATAGATCACAGTAATATAACTATGTTAATTCTTCTGGATTTCAGCAAAGCGTTCGACTCAGTAGATCACGACATCTTACTCGCAAAACTAAAAATCATGGGATTTGCACAGCCTACGCGTACATGGTTTCTTAACTATTTAACTTCCAGAACCCAAAGAGTGGTGTCCGGTAGTCGCAGCTCAAGGGCCTTAAAACTTAACCGCGGAGTTGCCCAAGGCACTGTATTAGGACCACTAGTGTTCTTAATGTATGTAAACGATGTGGGAAATGCACTTAAATATTGCAGTCATCAAATGTATGCGGATGATCTTCAGATATATCTAAGTGGCCACCCGTCTGAACTCTTCTCACTCGCACATAAAATTAACGAAGACTTGATAACATTAAACAAATGGGCAGCGTTATTAGGCCTACAATTAAACCCAAATAAATCACAGTGCATGATTATCAGTTCAAAAAGCTTTGTGAATAAAATATCCTCTTCTACTCTGCCTAAAATTTATATAAATGACATCGTTCTACCTTGGTGTTCCGAAGTCAAGAACCTAGGAGTGTTTATTGACAACACCCTCAGCTGGAACTCGCAAGTAGATTCAACCTGACGTAAAGTTTTTGCCGCAATGCATTCGCTGAAATGCCTGCGAACGCTTTTACCAATTAGTACACGTGAGACACTCATTAAATCACTTATTATGCCACATTTTGACTATTGCGACTTTCTTCTGACAAACATGTCATCTAAATTACAACGTAAACTTCAAGTAGCACAGAACGCATGCGTACGGTTTATTTTTGATCTAAGAAAATACGACCATGTATCGCACTTTTTTTACTCACTTCATATGCTTACTCTAGACAAAAGACGGTTACTTCACTCTCTACTTCTTCTCTATAAAATTTTACACGGTTCTCATGATCACGTCTAATAAGTAATTTCAATCGTCTGAAATTAAACCGAGCTCGTAGTTCAGCTCTGCTCTGTGTACCACGTCACAGCACGACTTCTTTCAGTAAATCTTTCACCATTACAGCTATCCGAGCCTGGAATAAACTACCAGCGAGTCTAAAACATTCGAAAACTTTCCGTAAATTCAAAAACGAATTAAATACTTGGGTAAGGTATAACGATATATAGAATGGCATTAATGTCCTCTTCGTCCTCCAGACTTTTCCCACTACCAAGCACCCGGTCACCGCCCCCTAAACGCCGCACTTTCCTCACTCTTTAAATCCAAAATTCCACCCCATACCTCACAACTCTATTCTCATTTTTCACTCCCTCTCACTCCATCTAAATCATTAACAACCACATATTTTCTGTATATCCTAAAAAATTGTTCAAATAAAATATTTAAAAGAGATTAGCCACGCTCCAAATAAATGCTAAAATACTTACAGCTATTTTGCACTGTCATCATTGTCATATCTACAATATATTGGCCTTAATAATAGTTACAATTGATGTTTATATCCTATTGTACTTTTACATTGTTTCTTAATACTGTCAATATTATATTTTAAATTACTGGTACTATTAACTTAGATCCTATTGTGCTTCTCTGCTGTTACAAATGTTTGTATATTTATGTAAAGTGCTAATGTATACCAAACGTAACATTTCTGTACCGCTTCTGGAAAAATTTACTTTTCCACCTACTTCTTCCTCCTTTTCCTCGCTTTTTCTTCCTTCCCTTTCCTTCACAGTCTTCCCCATTTATGTCTTTACGACCCTTTCCCCTAAACGCCTCATCTCTTCACCTTCACTACTATCCATACCATATTCTTCTATATTAATATTCGGCCATAAGCCGCCATCCTGATTGAGGTTTTTCTGGGTTTACTCAATTGCTTAAGGCGTACGCCGGGATGGCCCCTTGCTTTGCACTCCCAGTCATAAATGTACAGTTTGTCCCCCTCTTTAATCTCTCTCCTTTCTTCTTTCTCGTTCGTATTTTCTACTTCATTTTCATTTATGATTCCCATCTCTCATTTTTGTCTTCTCTTCCATTTCTATACCATAATGCTGTTCGGCCCTAAGCCGCCATCCTGATTGAGGTTTTCTGGGTTTACTCAATCGCTTAAGGCGTATGCCGGGATGGTCCCTAGTTTTGCACTCCCAGACGTAAATGTACAGATTTCCCTCCCCTCTTATATGTTACTACTCTGTATCAATGTAGACTCAGTGGTTAGGCGGAAGAGCAGGCCCTATGGCCTGAGCCTCGCCATTAATAAAGACATTATTATTATTATTATTATTATTATTATTATTATTATTATTATTATTATTATTATTATTATTATTATTATTATTATATTATTATTATTATTATTATTATTATTATTATTATTATTAAAGAGAGAGAAAGCGTCCGAAAGAGAGAGACCGATTGAGAGAGAAAGCGACCGAAAGAGAGACAGACGGAAAGATTGAGACACACACAGACGGAAAGAGAGACACAGAAGGAAAGAGAGAGAGACACAGACAGACAGACGGACAGGGTCGTGCGGTGACCAATTTGACTGAGTAAGCTCTGTAAATAGCTAGAGTGCGGTTTGGAGCCTGTTTTGGAAGACGAAACAAAAATTTATTCAGTTCTCTACGTTTTAAATTAAATAATTATATCAAAAAGGCATTATTATTATTATTATTATTATTTTTATTATTATTATTATTGCGTCTTCTGGAATAACGCTAGTCCTCCCCATATGCGCCCACAATTTTCAGTGAACCAAAGGTCAATTATCAACCTCTGCCTTTTGAACGCTTCACACGTCGTAAATACTCATAAGGTATCTTTCGGAATTCGGAATGAACACTGCATCTCGAATAAGAGGCACTATTATTCGTGCTTATTTGGCAACACTCACGACTCTTGAGAAGCTTCCTTCGCACTGCCCTTGTCTCACGACATAGCATCTGATCAATTTTATCTTTATTATCTACATTTATATTTAATCTAAAACAATTGCAACATGCTGGGCCAGGGAAATGGCTTCTTTAATAGATTTACTCGAGAAATTACTAATTGCAAAAATCATTTTGAATTCTGTTAGAAGTGCCTTTTAAATGTTTTGGCAAATTTTAAGTATTGTTGTACGGTCGTAACATACTTACTCAACAAATTTAGAAGTTCGATCAACGTAGCCTTTGCTAACAAACTCATTTTTACGATGCCTTCCGAAAGGTAATTCCAGCATTGAAACAAAATTGTCAAGCCAATCAGGCATTTTAATATGACTCTATTCGTTCTGTGTAATTATGTTGCGTTACATCTGATCAATTTAAGTTTCAATGCTGACATTCCAAAACTGGCCAGCTGAATAAGTGGACACAAATGAGTCTGTTATCGATCATTTTTGTGATTGTTTCTGAGAGACTGTGCAAATTGTTATAGCGTTCTTTATTCCTCACATGACGAACATGGGAAAATACTGATCATGGCGCAGCAAAATAAATTATAAGTTTCCTGTTTCCTATGAACCAACTGGTGTTTTCATATTTTGAGGTGTTAAAGTAGCGGAAATGCTCCCTTCCCTTTTCTTTGCGCAAAAACTGAAGTCATGTTCTGGAAGCCTCCCTATACGAATAATTCTCTTTTCTCCACAAAAGTACAACTGAATATATATATATATATATATATATATATATATATATATATATATATATGTTAGAAGTGTCTATAGTAGTTACATTTAACTCCCTTTTCTCTAGGTTATATATATATATATAATATCCTAAATTATAAAAATATTTTCTGCCATAGAACAGTATTATACTGTTATGTAGCACAAAAAGACAGTGCACACAAAAATTACAGTCACTCAAATATAACACCCACAGATCAAATAAATCCACAAGAAAAAGGCCATGGCATTACGTGGCAGGCGGCGCTTATACCACTGTGTCGGCTCGAACGCATGCGAACACATCTGGAAGCTCTATACAGAGCCAGCCTGGGCGGCGCCTGCCGCGGCAGTGGGTCCGGGCTGGGCCCGGGTCGCGGAGCTTACCTCCGCGTTGTATACAACCAAATGGAGCTTCCAGAAAGTCAAGAGCGCATGCACGAACTACCTAATGTATTTAGATGTACTTTAACAACGTCATGCTCAGTTCGGACAGGGGTTGCGGCGCCTACTACCTCCGTCTCTTTCAACCGCTTTCTGTCTTTGTCAGCAACAACGGTGGATGCTCAATAAAGGGCCGCGCGCCTACGCGAGACAGTGTACCCTTACTTGGCAAAATTTTAAAAACCAATCTTAATGTTCTATGGCGTAAGAGTTGATGTCTAAATATAGTAGTTACATTTAACTCTCTTTTCTCTAGGGTAGGCGCAGCATACCTAGCGTAACTGGAATGCACGCCACTGCAGACGGAAATAGAGAGAGACACAAACGGAAAGAAAGAGAGACACAAATGGAAAGAGAGAGAGAGAAAGAGAGAAAAAGGGAGAGAGAAAAAGAGAGAAAAAGGGAGAGAGAAA